>CM065596.1:100526599-100585754 GCA_033119425.1 Bufotes viridis | reverse complement strand
ATCATGGGGATGCATCTGTGCATGGACGCAAAGAGGTTGGAAAACTTGACAGTTACTCCTCATGTCCTTGCTTACACTGCATTTCATGCCAAGGAGACACAGCAGCACAGAGAAGAGTCACTAAAAGTGAGGCATACAGCCTTTACAAAGGAGTCCCACAAAAAAAAAAAAAGAAAATCAAAAAGGCTGTCATCAGTCCCCAGGTGACTTTTTTAAAGAGGGTCACTACTACTAGACTAAAGTAATACATCTGGCACAGAAAGCGTCTTGAAGGAGGGGTCTTCTCCTAAGATCCCTTTTGCACAGATAAGAACTAACCTAAGCGTTCCCGATAATTGCCCTGATTGTCAGGCCAGTTATCCAGGAGGCGTGCATTTCTGCAAATACTGCATCCTGATATTATTTCCTGATGATCGGTCTGTGTAAAAGAACCTTAAAGGCTATGCGCACCTTTGGGGGGCAATTTTTAATTATTGCATTGTACTCATTTGAGCTAAATATAATGTTTTAAATTGCCCTAGTGCAGTGAATGGCAAAATGCGGTCCCGTTGACCTTTGTATCCGGCCCGCCCAGAGCTGTTCATGCAGTACGGCCAAGGCATGGAGTCGCTATCCACATATCCTACTCACTGTTGAGCACATACTGCGCAGGCATGCTGGCCCAGTCACTCACGTCCTTGCGGCGCATGCACCGCCAGGGCCATGCGTGTGGCCGGCCAGCCATGCGATGCAAGTACTGGGGCGATTAACAGTGAGTAGAATATGTGGATAGCATTCCATCTACTACCTCCAGTTTGCCTTGAATGCCCGTGTACTTGTGTGATGCGGGTCCCGGTGCATTAGAGTACAGTGACTGCATCGGGCACTGCCGCGATTTCACATACACAGGGGCACTGTTATGGGGATATCTGTGAATGACACACAGATCCCCCATAACAGTGCCATCCACAGATCCCCCATAACAGTGCCATCCACAGATCCCCCATAAGCGGTGCCATCCACGGATCCCCCAAAGCGGTGCCATCCACGGATCCCCCATAGCAGTGCCATCCACGGATCCCCATAACAGTGCCATCCACGGATCCCCCAAAGCGGTTGCCATCCACGGATCCCCCATAGCGGTGCCATCCACGGATCCCCCATAGCGGTGCCATCACGGATCCCCATAGCGGTGCCATCCACGGATCCCCGCAAACGGTGCCATCCACGGATCCCCCATAAGCGATGCCATCCACGGATCCCCCATAACGGTGCCATCCACAGATTCCCCCACCCCACCCATAACAGTGCCATCCACAGATCCCCCATGACAGTGCCATCCACAGACCGCCCCCATAACAGTGCCATCCACAGATCTCCCCTGCCCATAGCAGTGCCATCCACAGACGCCCCTCCCCCATAACAGTGCCGTCCACAGATCCCCCCATATCAGTGCCGTCCACGAGATCCCCCATAACAGTGCCATCCACAGATCCCCCATAACAGTGCACATCCACAGATCCCCCATAACAGTGCCATCCACAGATCCCCCCCATAACAGTGCCGTCCACAGATCCCCCATAACAGTGCCGTCCACAGATCCCCCATAACAGTGCCGTCCACAGATCCCCCCATAACAGTGCCGTCCACAGATCTCCCCCATAACAGTGCCGTCCACAGATCCCCCATAACAGTGCCATCCACAGATCCCCCCATAACAGTGCCGTCCACAGATCCCCCATAGCAGTGCCGTCCACAGATCCCCCCATAACAGTGCTGTCCACAGATCCCCCATAACAGTGCCGTCCACAGATCCCCCCATAACAGTGCCGTCCACAGATCCCCCATAACAGTGCCGTCCACAGATCCCCCATAACAGTGCCATCCACAGATCCCCCATAACAGTGCCGTCCACAGATCCCCCATAACAGTGCCGTCCACAGATCCCCCCATAACAGTGCCGTCCACAGATCCCCCATAACAGTGCCATCCACAGATCCCCCATAACAGTGCCGTCCACAGATCCCCCATAACAGTGCCGTCCACAGATCCCCCATAACAGTGCCGTCCACAGATCCCCCATAACAGTGCCGTCCACAGATCCCCCATAACAGTGCCGTCCACAGATCCCCCATAACAGTGCCACCACAGATCCCCCATAACAGTGCCACCACAGATCCTCCATAACAGTGCCATCCACAGATTCCCCCATAACAGTGCCATCCACAGGCCCATCCCCCATAACAGTGCCATCCACAGATCCCCATAACAGTGCCATCCACAGATCCCCCCAATAACAGTGCCATCCACAGATCCCCCATAACAGTGCCATCCACAGACACCCCCCCCATAAACGTGTGCCATCCACATACCCCCCCCCCATAAACGTGTGCCATCCACAGATTCCCGAATCTCCCCATAATAGTGTCATCCACAGATCTCCCCATAATAGTGTCATCCACAGATCTCCCCATATTAGTGTCACCCACAGATCTCCCCATATTAGTGTCACCCACAGATCTCCCCATATTAGTGTCACCCACAGATCTCCCCTATATTAGTGTCATCCACAGATCTCCCCATATTAGTGTCATCCACAGATCTCCCCATATTAGTGTCACACCACAGATCTCCCCATATTAGTGTCACCCACAGATCTCCCATATTAGTGTCATCCACAGATCTCCCCATATTAGTGTCATCCACAGATCTCCCCATATTAGTGTCATCCACAGATCTCCCCATATTAGTGTCATCCACAGATCTCCCCATATTAGTGTCATCCACAGATCTCCCCATATTAGTGTCATCCACAGATCTCCCCATATTAGTGTCATCCACAGATCTCCCCATATTAGTGTCATCCACAGATCTCCCCATATTAGTGTCATCCACAGATCTCCCCATATCAGTGTCATCCACAGATCTCCCCATATTAGTGTCATCCACAGATCTCCCCATATTAGTGTCATCCACAGATCTCCCCATATTAGTGTCATCCACAGATCTCCCCATATTAGTGTCATCCACAGATCTCCCCCATATTAGTGTCATCCACAGATCTCCCCATATTAGTGTCATCCACAGATCTCCCCATATTAGTGTCATCCACAGATCTCCCCATATTAGTGTCATCCACAGATCTCCCCATATTAGTGTCATCCACAGATCTCCCCATATTAGTGTCATCCACAGATCTCCCCATATTAGTGTCATCCACAGATCTCCCCATATTAGTGTCATCCACAGATCTCCCCATATTAGTGTCATCCACAGATCTCCCCATATTAGTGTCATCCACAGATCTCCCCATATTAGTGTCATCCACAGACCTCCCCATATTAGTGTCATCCACAGACCCCCCCCCCAATAATAGTGTCATCCACAGACCCCCCAATAATAGTGTCATCCACAGGCCACCATTAGTTCAAAAGCACACCGTTTGGTTAAAAATGTATATTTTTTCTTATGTTCCTCCTCAAAAACCTAGGTGCGTCTTATAGGGCAAAAAAAAGGTAATCCCCTGAGGCCTCCTTCAATAAAAGTTTTGTACAATAACTCTTTTTATGCTTTTCTACCTTGAATTAAACTAAACCTTTAATGTTACAAAACTTAAAGGGGTTCCTCACTTTGTTACAACTAATGATCTATCCTCTGGATAGATCATCAGCATCTGATCGGCCGGGGTCCAACACCCGGGACCCCCGCTGATCAGCTGTTTGAGAAGGCAGCAGCGCTGCAGGAGAGCTGCGGCCATCTCACTGTTTACCGCTGCTAGCACCCCGCCTAGCCTCGCCCACACCACTTGATACAAGTCGTGACGTCTCTGGGCGGGGGCGCTACCAGCATTAAACAGTGAGATGGCCGCGGCACTCCTGCAGCGCTGCTGCCTTCTCAAACTGCTGATCGGCGGGGGTCCCGGGTGTCAGACCCCGGACGATCAGATGCTGATTATCTATCTTGAGTAACAAAGTGAAGAAGCCCTTTAAATTTAATTTATATTAATTCACACAAACGCCCCATACATCTATTCTTGGTCCGGCCCCTGGGTCCAATATATCAACCCATTGTGGCCCAGGAGTCAAAAAGTTTGCCCACCTCTGCCCTAGTGGCATCTAGACATTTTTAGTTAGCACTCTTTGGATTTTCTGTCAGTCCAGGAGCAGAGTACTCCTTATCTCTCCTCTCTGATGTTATAAACACTTATTATATCTGAGTTCTTATCTTACTGATAAGATTGTGGCTTAAATAAGTGTTTATGACCTCTTAGTAGTTTAGAGAGAAGGTTTATTAGATGACCAGCACTAAATGAAAGTACTAGTCACACAGCTAGAAAAACAGCTAGTTAACCTTTTGTGACAGAACAGCTCAATATTTTTAATAAAGGCCAATTGCAAAAAATATTTTTAGCCAAAAATGAGTAACATGCAATTAAAAATGTTTTTGCCTCCAAAGGTGTACATAGCCTTTAACAGGTGGTCTTCTGGAGAGGCTTCATTGTGTATTTGCCATATTGGGTCAAAGGAATTGCTAGGATTTGCTAATTTGTGTAATTTCTGTGCTTAATGTTTCTTTTAACCTTTTCTGGAATTGTTCGGGGCAGTCCGGATGTAAGAATGGCGCTTGTGAGCGCATCAGGAGCCATACTGCCCTCTGTCTGCCTTAACAGCCGATACCTTGGACTAATGTCTTCGTGTGTGAAAAATGGCTGCAATCTACATGCAAGCTCATAGGAAAAAAATATAAATTCTGAACACAATCTCATAAAAAATCGGATTGAACTTGTGTGCATAACTATCAGTTTTCCCTGAACAAATCCTAACTCTATCCTTATCACGCATATGAAAGCGACCTGAACAATGAAAAAGCAAAAAGGGAAAATGGCCTTTGCTGAAGGGGTTAAGTATTCTGCATTTGGTTACACTTCAGTGGTTTTGACTCCTGTGTCAATGCGTTCCCAGAGCTAAAAGTGGTTTTATGTAATACATCATTATGTTGACTTTTATTCAGTAGAAAAACTATGGGACTTATTTTTGTTACACTCTAAGCAGAAATACAATGGAACATCAAATAGAAAGAAATAATTGGGCCATGAAGTATATGTGCTAGTAATGTGGGGTTTTGACCATACAGTAGGTATTATATTCTCTATGATATATAAATGAGTTCAGGTAGCTGTTATTGAGGTTGCTGGAGTGTTGCATCATTGCATTGGGATTTTGTAAAATCCGTTTTTAAAGGGGTTTTCCAGAGCTTGCATATTCATGACGTCAAACCAAGCATAGCATCATACATTGTATAGCGGCTGTTCTTGGTATTGCAGCATTCTCTTTAATGGGACTGAACTGCACGTAGGCGATGTGACTGAACGTAACGTCACTGGCCTAGAAAGACGTTAATATTTTACTCCTGGAAAACCTTTTTCCATCCTGAAAAACTCCTAGAACTGGAGTAGTTCTAGGCACTTTAATATTCAGTTTCATTGCTGTTTTTTGCGGTATGGTTGTAGTCTTCCTTCCTGCAGCGGCATAACTGGGATGTGCAGGCCAAGACGCCTGTTTTGATTTAATGCACAGTTGTTGTAGATATTTTTTCTGATTGCCTCGTTTGAATGTGTTAATATTTTAAATTTCTGATTTTCCATGTGTATGCTAATATGATCTGGGTTTTAGTTCATTTTTAAAGAGAACCTGTCGCCACAAAATGCAATGCAATCTGCGGGCAGCTTATTTTAGAGCAGAAGCAGCTGATCGGGTTGATAAACTCCCCGATAATTTTCAATAAAACCTCTCATTTATTTCTGACTTCATCTGTACACAGGGAAGGTCTTATCAGTGACTGATGGCACTTCCTGTGTAAATGTGTATACCTCTCCTAGCTGTCAGTTACTAATACATGTGCATGGGGTGCTTGTGTGCTGCTGTGGTAAAAGTGTATAGTGCATGGATAACTGACACCATTGTGAATAAGCCACGAGACATTGATGGGAGAGGTGAACGTTGGCTACTAGGCTTGAGCGAATTGGGTGCCAACTGCAATACCTCCTCCGTAATGCACTAAAATGTAGGCTCTGCTGAGGCCTGGCAAAACTTGCTGCAAATAACTTCCATAAATTGCTATTCCAAAATCCGAAGCTGAGCTCCGCTTCGTTAATGAGATTTTGGAAAAGTAATTTAAATTTATATGCACATAACCAACGTGTAAAGTCCTAAACATAGACGAAGCACATCTCGTATTATATGCAGCAAGATTTTCCAAGCTTCAGGGGAGGCCATACATTTTAGCGTACTACGAAGTAAATATTGTAAACAAATCAGGTTTGGATAGCGCAATCTAAAGCCAATTTGCTGAAGCCTATTAGCTATGAAGGTGCTTGAGGGTGGACCAAGATGCTACAGTGGAGCAGCTGACCACAAATTCACCAATCTTGACTTCTGCCGTACATGTACAGCAGATGTCGCCAAGGGCTTAAACAGTAATTCTTGTTTTTCACATTGTATAATGAAATATAAAACACCCTCCCTATGTCACAAAAAGTCTGTAAATTTGGGTTTACACCAGGCAATTGTTGGGCCGATATATGGGAACGAACATTAGTACGAATGCACGTTCACGACAATCGGCCCATGTAAATGAGCTGCCAATCGCCTGATGAACAAGTGTTTTCTGAACTTTTATTCAGCATATTAAATTATTGCTTATGGGCAGCAGATTGTGTGGCGTAAACAGCGATCTGCTGCCCAGAAACAATCTGTACAAGGACGAGCGATGACGGCAACCATCACTCTTCCCCATACAGCGGAGGTGATTGCTGCATGTAAATCTCCGACAAACAGACAGCTGTCGGAAAGGAACTGTTCCTTCCTCATAATTGGCTGCTCATTCACCACAAAGTTGTGATTATCAAAATTGTGCTATATTTATCAAAAATTGGCTTTTCAGCTATTTGGAGTATGGTGTCCTTTCAGATTCTGTCTGACTTAACTGATCATGATGATGATAAATACCTGCAT
The DNA here is from genome assembly GCA_033119425.1 of Bufotes viridis. NCBI lineage: Eukaryota > Metazoa > Chordata > Amphibia > Anura > Bufonidae > Bufotes > Bufotes viridis. Next base: position 100,578,762 of record CM065596.1, on the reverse strand, counting down.
AAATATATGTGGAAACCATACCCACTTCATCAATTCACTGCATAGTACTCAAACAACTGACTGGTGGGGTGTTGGACCCCCACCAATAAGATGCTGTTCAACTTTCCAGAGGATGCTTGAAAAAGTTGAAATATTGCATTATTTTTGGCACTATTTTTGTGTTTTGTACATTTTAATGGACTCTTTGAATAAAGAGGACATGCTGCTGTCAACCTTCTTTTGTGTTGAAATATAGCGATTGCTGTGGATCTCCAATGTCAGTCAGTGTTTCATCCCCCACAGTTGTGTTACAATCTGCATGTTCTTACAAGTGGAAGGACTGATGATGGCAATGTTCTCATTTATATTTTAAAAAGAATGTTGTTCCAAATTCTTCTGCAGAATTCAGTTTTTGAAAGCATTCGATGGTCATGACGACATTCATATATTTTCCAATAGAAATCTGTTATTGGCTGCATGCACAGACTATTTATATAAAAAAATAAACTTGAATTAAAAAGGTTATATTTGGAGTCCGTTGACATTGATGAGTCGTCCTTTCAGATGATTTGAACGATTCTTATCCACTGAACTTGATAGTCCATGTATAGTTATGGCTTGTATTTCATTAGGGGATGCCAGTATTGCCCCTATAAGGGGTTGCTGTTTTGAGGTATACTGACTTCCACTCTCATAGATCTTCCGTTTAAAGACGCTCAACAGGTTCTCAATGGGATTGAGTTCAGTAATGATGGTGGCCAAACCATGATTTTATCTCCTTTTATACCCATAGCCACCAAGGAGTCAGTGTTTTTTTTTTTGCAGCATGTATGGTGCATTGTCTGCAAACACTTCTCTTTGTGAGCTTTGGTTAGGAATGGCCGAACTACAGGCTTATGCACAACTGCCAGGCAGTAGAAGATCCTTTATCAAGAGGTTGTGATTCTGGAGACACCATCAGGTTCAAATACCTGTTTGTTGCTCATCAGTAATGGGTTTACACCATTTTTCACCTTTAAAGGGAGTCTTTCACCCCCAAACCCCATTTTTCAGCACTGACATCTTCCTGTGCTAAATTGCCCCCCAATCATTAAAAAGCCTCTTACCCCATTGCTGTACCGCTTACCTATCTTCAAAAAATCACTTTTATTGCAGCTGTCAATCACAGCTGAAGGTGGCCAGAGGCGGCGTCATAACGCCCGGTGCCCAGGCCACGCGCTCATCTTCCTAACTGTCCACGCCCCCTTTCACCCAGACGGCCCGCCCAGTGTCTTCTGCTTGTCCTCCTCCTCAAGTGGCGAAATCACGCGCCTGCGCTGAGGATCCGGCAGTCCGCTCTGAACAGCCCTCCGATGCAGCGCTTGCAGAAGTATCGCTGTACGGGCCCGCACCTGCGCACAGGATACCCCAATGCTTGTGCCAGTAATCGGGAAACCAGTGCGCAGGCGTGGAATGCCAGATCCTCGGCACAGGCGCGGGATTTGGCCACTTGAGGAGGAGGACAAGTAGAAGACACTGGGCGGACAGTTAGGAAGATGAGCGCACGGCCTGGGCACCGGCCGTTATGACTCAGCCCCTGGGCACCTTCAGCTGTGATTGACAGCTGCAATAAAAGTGATTTTATGAAGATAGGTAAGGGTACTTTCACACTTGCGTTGGTGCGGATCCGTCTGTTTCTTTGCACAGACGGATCCGCACCTATAATGCAAACGTTTGTATCCGTTCAGAACGGATCCGTTTGCATTAGTTAAAAGAAAAATGACAAAGTCCAAAACGGATCCGTTTTGAATTACATTGAAAGTCAATAGGGAACGGATCCGTTTTCAAATGCACCATATTGTGTCATTGAAAACAGATCCGTCCCCATTGACTTACATTGTAATTAAAAATGGATCAGTTAGGCTCCGCCTCTTCAGACGGACGCCAAAATGCTGCGTTTTGGTGTCTGCCTCCAAAACAGAATATAAGCGGAACGGAGCCGAACTGATGCATTCTGAACGGATCCTAAACCATTCAGAATGCATTGGGGCTTAACTGATCCGTTTTGGACCGTTTGTGAGAGCCCTGAAATGGATCTCACAAACGGAATCCAAAACGCTAGTGTGAAAGTACCCTAAGCAGTACAGCAATGGGGTAAGAGGCTTTCTAATGGGGGGGGGGGGGCAATTTAGCACAGGAAGATGTGAGTGCTAAAAAATGGGGTTTGGGGGTGAAAGACTCCCTTTAAGGACCATACCAAATTTTAGAAAACTGACACGTCACTTTATGTGGTAATAACTTTGGAACACTTTTATTTCTCATGACACATACTGTACTTCTGATAGTGGTAAATTTGAGTCCATATAAATCACCTCTATGTATAATCACCTTTAGCAGGAGCCTGATATACTATGACAAGCTGGATGCCTGTGAAGGCGTCCGGTTACCATGGTAACCATCGGGACGCTGCCGCAGCAGCACAGCTGCCCGTTTGGGGAGGGAGCTCTCTCCCTGTTAACCCCTTCCATACAGCTGTCCCTACGGATCACAGCATGGATGAGTTAAATGGCCAACATCGGTGCCAGCACCGATGTCGGGTGCTTCAAGCAGAGTTTCAGCTGTATGTTACAGCTGGTGTCTTAACTAATTAAGCACTACAGGGGCTTATTTTATCATTTTAACCCCTTAGTGACCACCCCTATTCCCTTTTACGGCAGTCACTAAGGGGCCTTAGACTGGACCTTCGCTTTTTTACGGCGGCCTAGTCTAAACGCTGCACGGGTCCCGCGGGGGCCTGGCTTTCACATGTGAGCTGCAGCCTTGCTCTAACAGCCCGGACCGGCAGGAGTTCCTCTCTTGCACAGCCTGCTAGTTAATGTCAGAATAGCACTAACATTAAATTTCAATACACTATAGGGATAAAGCATTGCTTTTTAAAATCAATCAAAAAGCTGTCTGTTATAGTCCCCTTGTGGGACTATTATGTGGTTTAAAAAAAAAAAACATTTATTCAATAAAAATAAATCCCATTAAAAAATTTCGCTTTTTTTCCCATTGAAAATACGCTTTTCAATGAAAATTGCCAAAAAAAATCTCCCCCATATGTTTGCTATTGCCGCGTCTGTAATAAACAGTCTACATAAATATCAAGTAAATTATACCCTACGGTGGACGCCGTAAAAAAAAAAGACAGAATTGCTAATTTATTCTTAGTTGCCACCGAAAAAACGTAATAACAAGCGATCAAAAAGCGCCATTTACTTCAAAATGACACCAATGAAAAATGCAAGTTATCCCCCAAAAATCACTGTGGGGATCAGAACCTTTCAGCAGGCGATTTGATCCTCTTATTGGCTAGTATGTGCCCCAGTAAGGGTGGTCCCGGGCCGGTTAGCTGAGATCCCTGGCTGTGTGTAACACATGTCTGCAGACATGGTCACAGTTTAATGCCATGATGAGTATACTCGTTATAGAGCATTAAGTAGCTCTACTCCATGACGAGTATATACGTCGTATAGCACTAAGGGGTTCATTTGCCTGACAGAAACTTTCCTTAAAGCGCTTGTCCTCTTTATTTATTTTGTAACCTATCTGTAGGCTAAGTCATCAATATCAAAGCGGTGTGGGTCCGACACCCAGCACTCCCGATAATCAGCTATTTGAAGAGAAGGCCGCACACCTTGCGAGTGTTGCCTTCTTCTCATCGTTTACTGGCTCGCCTTTGCAACCGCAGTGGTGAGCAGGTGTAATTTTTTAATATCCCCATATTCTGACCCCCATAACTTTTTTTTAGAGTTATATCTACTGAGCTGTGTGAGGGCTCATTTTTTGCAGTACAATCTGTAGTTTTTGATACCATTTTGGAGTGTATCTGACTTTTTGATCACATTTTTTGGGTAAGAGAAGCAATGGCAAATTGGCCATTTTGACCCTTTTTTGCATTACACCATTCGCTGTATAGAAAAAATATTTTAATAGTACAGACTTTTTCTTTCGCTGTGATACCCATGATGTTTATATCTTGTTATTTAGGTTTTGTTTTTTTTATACGGAAAGTGGTGTGATTTAAACTTTTATATATCTGTTTAACTTTTTATATATTTAATTTTTTTCACTTTTTTGTAATGATTTTTAAGCTCGTACTTGAGCTTACAAAATCCATTTTTTAATTTTGAACAATCATGTATTTTTAAAATGCATTTATTACTGACTACTGCTCATTTCTTATGTTGGCCTTCCACCTGGTGGCCAAAATAAGAATTGCGAGGCTGAGCACATTGTAACCAATTACTGGCATCCTTATTAGCCACAGAGGATGCCGGAAACAAGCTCGGAAGTGCGAGCTTCCGGGTTTTTGACCCTTAAGATGCGTTGATCTCACTTAATCATCTAAAGACTTTAATTTGTAATTGCTATTTTGCTTTTTGAAACAGCAGAGACCTGCCGGCCATGATGCCGGTGCACGTACAAGATATGAGAAATAATGTGCAGCGGGCGTTATGGCCAGCAGGTCTCCATAGTTTCAATCAGCAGGTAATTACCGAGACCAGCAATAATGCAGATCGCAGTAATTAAAGCCTTTTAGATGCCGTGATCAAGTGAGATCACGGCATCTAAAGGGTCAAAAACCCAGAAGCTCGCTCTTCCGGGCTTCTTAGCGGCATCCTCTGAGCCCAATGAGGGTGCCAGTAATTTGTTTAAATGCGCTCAGCCTCGTTGAAGAGGCTGAGGGCATTGAAGCTGCAACCAGGTGGCAGGCAAACATAAGAAATGAGCAATTGAGTAATACCGTAAATACATTTTAACCCCTTAAGGACACGGCCATATTTCACTTTAAGAACCAGGCCGTTTTTTGCAAATCTGACAAGTGTCACTTTATGTGGTGGTAACTTTAAAACGCTTTTACTTATGTAGGCCATTCTGAGATTGTTTTTTCGTCACATATTGTACTTCATAACACTAGTAAAATGGAGTAAAAAAAAATCATTTTTATTTATAAAAAAAAACAAATTTACCAAAATTTTGGAAAAAATTGCAAATTTCCAAGTTTCAATTTCTCTACTTCTATAATACATAGTAATACCTCCAAAAAAAGTTATTAGTTTACATTCCCCATATGTCTACTTCATGTATAGATCATTTTGGGAATGCCATTTCATTTTTTGGGGATGTTACAAGGCTTAGAAGTTTAGAAGCAAATCTTGAAAATTTTCAGAAATTTACAAAAACTCACTTTTTAAGGACCAGTTCAGGTTTGAAGTCACTTTGTGAGGCTTACATAATAGAAACCACCCAAACCCAAAAGAATGACCCATTCTAGAAACTACACCCCTCAAGGTATTCAAAACTGATTTTACAAACATCATTTACCCCTTAGGTGTTCCACAAGAGTTAATGGCAAATGGAGATGAAATTTCAGAATTTAAATTTTTTGCCAAATTTTCCATTTTAAGAAATATTTCCACTTACAAAGCAAGGGTTAACAGCCAAACAAAACTCTATATTTATTGCCCTGACTCTGCGGTTTACAGAAACACCCGATATGTGGTCGTACACCACTGTACGGCCACATAGCGGGGCATAGAGGGAAAGGAGCGCCGTGTGGTTTTTGGAACACCATGTCACATTTGAACCCCCCCTGATGCAACCCTACAGTAGAAACTCCAATAAAGTGACCCCATCTAAGAAACTACAACCCTCAAAACTGATTTTACAAGCTTTATTAACCCTTTAGGTGTTCCATACGATTCAATGGAAAATAGAGATAAAATTACAGAATTTCACTTTTTTGGAAGAATTTTCATTTTAATAATTTTTTTCCCGTGGCAAAGCAAGGGTAAACAGCCAAACAAAACTCGATATTTATTGCACTGATTCTGTAGTTTGCATAAACGCCCCATATGTGGTCGTAAACTACTGTTGGCCAAACGGCAGGGCGCAGAAGGAAGGGAACGCCATATGGGTTTTGGAAGGCGGATTTTGCTGGACTGTTTTTTTGACACCATGTCCCATTTGAAGCCCCCCTAATGCACCCCTAGAGTAAAAACTCCAAAAAAGGTTACCCCATTTTGAAAACTATGGGATAAGGTGGCAGTTTTTTTGGTACTATTTTAGGGTACATATGATTTTTGGTTGCTCTATATTCCATTTTTTGTGAAGCAAAGTAACAAAAAATAGAAATTATGACATTTCATCTCCATTTGTCATAAACTGTTGTGGAACACTAAAAGAGTTAACAAAGTTTGTAAAATCGGTTTTGAATACCTTGAGGGGTGTAGTTTCTTAAATGGGGTCACTTCCAAAACCGCCTTCCAAAAACCATATAGCGTTCCATTCTTTCTGTACCCTGCCGTGTGACCATACAGTAGTTTACAACCACATATGGGGTGTTTCTGTAAACTAAAGAATCAGGGCAATAAATATTGAGTTTTGTTTGGCTGTTTACCCTTGCTTTGTTACCTGAAAAAATGGATTAAAATTGAAAATTTGCTCAAAAATACCTGTTTTGGCACCGTTTTTATTTTTTATTATTTACAACGTTCATCTGACAGATTAGATCATGTGCTATTTTTATAGAGCAGGTTGTTGCAGACGCAGGGATACCTAATATGTATACTTTTTTTAGTTATTTAGGTTTTACACAATAATATAATTTTTTAAACAAAAAAAATCATGTTTTAGTGTCTCTATAGTCTGAGAGCCACAGTTTTTTTTTTTAAGTTTTTGGGCAATTGTATCAGGTTTGGTATCATTTTTGTGGGATGAGATGACGGTTAGATTGGCACTATTTTGGAGGGCATACGCCTTTTTGATCGCTTTCTATTACACTTTTTGTGATGTAAGGTGACAAAAAATAGCTTTTTCTAAACCGTTTTTATTTTATTTTTTTGACAGTGTTTACCTGAGGGGTTAGGTCTTATGATATTTATAGGGCCAGTCGTTACGGACGTGATGATACCTAATATGTATACTTTCTTTTATTTTATTTTTAAGTTTTACACAATATTATTTTTGAAGCAAAAAAAAAAACGTTTTAGTGTCTCCATAGTCTGAGAGCCATAGTTTTTTCAGTTTTTTAGGCAATTGTCTCAGGTTGGGTACAATTTTTTGCGTGATGAGATTACGGTTAGATTGGCACTATTTTGGGGGGCATACGACTTTTTGATCGCTTGCTATTACACTTTTTGTGATGTAAGGTGACAAAAAATTGCTTTTTTGATAAAGTTTTTCTTTAATTTTTTTTACTGTGTTCACCTCAGGGTTTATGTAATGTGGTGTTTTATAGAGCAGGGTCTTCCGGACGCGACGATACCTAATATGTCTACTTTTTTTTTTTTTTTACGTTTAACATAAAATAAAGCATTTTTGAAACAAAAAAATCATGTTTTAGTCTGAGAGCCATAGTTTTTTTATTTTTTGGGCCATTGTCTCATGTAGGGGCAAATTTTTTGCGGGATGAGGCGCTGGTGTGAATAGTACTATTTTGGCGTACATACGACTTTTTTGATCACTTTTATTACCTTTTTTGGGACGTAAGGTGGGCAAAATTTCTATTTCATCATAGTTTTTATTTTTTATGGCGTTCACCGTGCAGGGAATGTAACATGACTGTTTTATAGATCAGGTCGTTACGGACGCGGTGATGTATAACATGTGTAGGGAATTTTTTTTTTTAATCAGTGATAAATGTTTTTTTTTTTTTTTCACTTTTTTTTTGCCCAGACCCACTTGGTTCTTGAAGATCCAGTGGGTCTGATGTCTGTATAATACAGTACAGTACACTATATAGTGTACTGTATTTCACTTAAACTTCTGTCTGAACAGATCTCTGCCTTTAGCACAGATCTGTTCAGCACCATGGACAGCAGGTTGCCTGAGAAGGCGTCCTGTTGCCATGGGAACCTTCCCCGTCTGCCACAACTGCCCCGCGCATTGTCAGTCACAGGGTGCCTGCTGAATGAATTTAGCAGGCACCCTGTTCCAGTCACTGCCAGCCGTGCGGCAGTGATCCGAACTACACATGAAGTACCGGTACGTCATGTGTCCTGAATGGGTTAAAAATCCATGATTGCTCAAAATTAAAAATTGATTTTGTACGCTCAGATACGAGCTTCAAAATCATTATAAAAAGTAAAAAAAAAAAAATATATATATATATATATATATATATATATATATATATATATATTGTGGTAGGTGCAAGGTACTGTGGTCGACGGGAGGTACGTGTCACCGAGGTTCCTGGCCTCGTGAGGTAAGAGCCGGATTTTTGGTGTGTCAGCAGCAGCTAGTGCTGCTTGACACCTTGCTATTTAGTTTGGCTGCAAAGCCAATCCGGGCCGGCTCTTACTGGGAGTAGGCAAAGAGTTGGGTGGGTGCCTACTCCCACGGTCCAGGCCGGTTTATCCGGGACTTTAAAGGCAGCCTCCTCAGCAGCTGAGGGTGATTGTCCTGGAGCTGCTGTTAGGCTGTGGAATCACTGGCGTTTGGGAATTCTGATCCATTCTGTGCTTTGTGGAGTTCTCTGGGCTGGAAGCAAGAGCCCCAGCAGGGAGGAGTGCAGACGGCCTGAAAGTCTGAGGTGGTTTGTCCTGCGGCTGGGCTGACAGCCAGGTGCGAACCTGCACCTAAAACCTCCCAGGTGATTGTAACCTGCATTGGACTGTTTGGTTTTGCATCACTTTTTTCTGCTGTGTGTGAATTAACACCAAGAGACTGTTCACTGTTTGTTTTGTGCAAGTGTGAATAAAACAGTTTTCTGCACTTTCTGGACTCCCTTTTGCCTCTGTACTGCACCCGCACCGCTATCTACCTGAGCGACTCCCCACATTATATATATATATATATATATATATATATAATTTAAATCATGGGGGTCAGAATATAGTGATCTAAGAAAACAATTATTTTTTTCAAATTTCATTTTTAACACTATTTAGACATAAAAAACCTATACATATGGGGTATCGTAATCGTACTGACCCAGAGAATGAAGGGCATGAGTCTGTTTCTCCCAAAAACGGAACGCTGTGGGAACAAAACACGTAAACTGGTACATTTTTTTTTTTTCCAATTCTACCCATTTGTATTTTTTTTTACTGCTTCCCACTACATTGTATGCTATAATTAATTGTGTCATTAGAAAGTACAATTTCTCCCGCACAAAAAAACAAACCCTCATATGGCTATGTGAACCGAAATATAAAACAGTTATGGCTCAAGGAAGATGTGGAAGGAAAATGAAAACGCAAAAAACGAAAAAACGTCCGGTATCCTAAGGGTTAAAAACTAAATTGTTATTGTTAGGGGTGGCGTGGAGAAACTCGGCACAAAAGTTACAACTCCCGTCTGTCGTAGACTTAGGCCCCTTTCACACGGGCGTGATTTCCGCACGGGTGCAATGCGTGAGGTGAACGTATTGCACCCGCACTGAATCCGGACCCATTCATTTCTATGGGACTGTGCACATGAGCGGTGATTTTCACGCATCACTTCTGCGTTGCGTGAAAATCGCAGCATGCTCTATATTTTGCGTTTTTCACGCAACGCAGGCCCCATAGAAGTGAATGGGGCTGCGGGAAAATCGCAAGCATCCGCAATCAAGTGCAGGGCGATTTTCCCGCATGGTTGCTAAGAGACTGGACCCGATGGTTATAAGGGAAACTAATAGCATTCTCAATAAAGAATGCTGTGTAAAATGAGGATGGAGGGGTTAAAAATAAAAAAATGAACTCTCCTTATCCACTTGATCGCGTAGTTGCCGATCTCTTCTGTCTTCAAGCATTCTCAGCCATCTAAAGGACCTGTGGTGACGTCACATCACATGGTCCATCACCATGGTGATGGACCATGTGATTGGACCATGTGATGAGCTCAGTGACCTCATCACAGGTCCTTTAGACGGCAGCTAATGAATGAAGAAGAGATCGCAACTACGCGATCAAGTGGCTAAGGTGAGTTAAGTTTTTTATTTTTAACCCCTCCATCCACATTTTACACAGCATTCTTTATTGAGAATGCTATTATTTTCCCTTAGAACCATGTTATAAGGGAAAATAATAAAATTTACAGAATACTCAACCCGGAACTTCAGTGATGAAGTTCGGGTCTGGGAACCAAACATGCCGATTTTTCACACACGCGTGCAAAGTGCATTACAGTTTGCACACGCGCGGAAAAATCACGCATTTTCCCGCAACGCACCTGCCTCTTATCCGGGCGTTAAACGTGACGCCCGTGTGAAAGAGGCCTTACATTAGAGCTTCAATGATACTTAGTGGCAATGACAAAGCAGTTTTTCCAGACACAAACAGGTTTTCAGACATAACACCAGAGCTAAAAGAGACATTCAAAAGGTCAGACTGTCTGGTTTTGGTGGTAAACAAGTCTGGCTTTTTCCCTCCAAAAAATGCTCTTCTTTAACCCCTTCCTGAGCAGCGCCGTAATAGTAAGGAGCTACGTGAAGTGACTTCCCAACCAGCGCCGTAGTACTACGGCGCGCTGATCGGTCAGAGGACCTGCGCCGACCCAATCAGCTGCAAGGATCCAGCTGTTCCCATTAGCAGGACCCCTGCTGTATGCACCGGCATGGGTAAAAACAACGATGCCGGCGCATTAACCCTCACTATGCAGCGGTCAGCGCTGACCGCGGGGTGTGTAGAGGGAGGAAGCGCTGCTGTGACAGGGACCCGATGGCAGGGAAGGCAGCCTTCCATGTAAGATTTATTCACACGACTGTGGTTTGGTTCCGCAGCCGAGCTGCTTTTTTTTGCGGCTCGGGTGCGGCCCCATTCACTTCAATGGGGCTGCAGAAGATGCAGACAGCACACTGAGTTCTGTCCGCATCTTTTGAGGCCTTATTGAAGTGAATGTGTACGCATCTGACCGCAAAAAATGTTGCTCCTTTCCATGCCAAAAATATAAGTCATGTCCTATTCTTATCTGTTTTGCGGACAAAAATAGGCATTTCTATAAAGGGCCGTCCATGCAGAAAGCACACGGGCAACATCCGTGTTTTGTGGATCCGTAATTTGCAGACCGCAAAACACAGCACGTTCGTGTGAACAAGCCCTAAGCCTGTGAGATCCACCCCCCTGGATCTCACAGGCAGGAAAGCTGTAAGTGTATTACAGTGTGTAATACACTTACAGCCAATGCATTACAATAGAGGATACAAGAAGTATTGTATTGCATTGTACAGGGCATCAGAGCCCCAAAAGTTGTGGAATAAATAAGTTTTGCATAATAAAAAAGTTTCAAGTGAAAAAAAGCGTTCTTTTCCCATAATTAAGTAATAAAAAATAGAAAAAAAAACGAAACATACATATTAGGTATTGCCGCGTCCGTATCGACCAGCTCTATAAAAATATCACATATCACATTATTCACCCCGTTAGGTAATTGCAGTAAAAAAATAAAAAAGACTGTGCCAAATTGTCCATTTTTTGGTCACCTTCCCTCACAAAAAGTGTATTACCAAGTGATCAAAATAAGACCCTTCCTATGACAATCGTCCAAAAAATAAAAAATAAATGTCTCTCCGAAAAAGGCAACACAAAAACCAGATTTAATTCTGTTCAAAAACGCATTTACTGTGTAAAACTTAACAAAAATAAGACCTATTATGTAACGCCGCATCCGTAAAAACCTGCTCTATAAAAATATCACATTAAATGCTCCCTCAGGTGAATGGTGTAAAAATAAAAAATAAACTATGCCAAAAAGTGTAACCCCAAGAGCTCAAAAAGTCTTATGTACCCTAAAATGGTACCAATGAAAAGGTCGCCTCATCCCGCAAAACATAAAAACCAATGGCGCCCATAAAGTAATCCATCAATCTACGCTGCAAAAGCCATATGGCACTCCTTCCGTTCCCATTTGCTGGGATCGACCACCAGAGGACCAGGTAGCTATGTAAAGTTGCACCAAACACTACACTAACCCCCCTCATTATTAACCCCTTAAGGACCGGGGTTTTGGGATTTTTGCGTTTTTGTTTTGCGCTCCCTGCCTTCCAAAAGCCATAACATTTTTATATTTCTGCTCACATAGCCATATGACGGCTTGTTTTTTGCGGGACAAGTTGTACTTTTTAACGCTACCATTTATTTTTGCATGTGATGTAGTGGGAAACGGGAAAAAAATTCCAAATGGGGTGAAATTGCAAAAAAAAGCAATTTCACCACAGTTTTACGGGTTTTTAAATTACAACGTTCGATTTGCGATAAAACTGACTGGTTAATTTTATTCTTCAGGTCAGTACGAATCCGGCAATACCTAATATGTATAGTTTTTCTTATGCTTTGATAGTGAAAAAAATTAAAAGTGGGAATTTTTTTATTTTATTTTTTTGTCGCCATGTTTTGACCCCTATAACTTTTTTGTAATTATGCGCACGGAGCAGTGTAGGGGCTCATTTTTTATGGGCAATCTGAACTTTTAATTGATACCATTATGGGGTGCGATGATGTTTTGATCACTTTTATTCATTTTTTTAGAAATGAAGCGCCCAAAATGGCGAATTAGCCATTTGGACGCTTTCTTTCCGTTTTATGTTTACCGTATGGTGAATATTTTTTAATATTATTATAGTATGGGCGTTTTCGCACATTGCAACACCCATTATGTGTAATTTTTTTATTTTTTTATTTATTTTATTTTCATTTTGGGGAAAGGGGGTGATTTGAATTTTTATATTTTTTTATTTTATTTTTATTTTTTAAACTTTTTTTTTTTTTTACCACTTTCTTATAGTTCCCATAGGGAACTATAAGATGCAATCATCAGATTGTTATTCTCATATATTCCAATGCAATAGCATTGGAATATATGAGAAAACGCATATTTCCTATGGAGCCTATTACAGTCATAGGCTCCATAGGAATACTAGTAGTAACCTAGGTTTCATTCACAGAAACCTAGGGTACTAAATGCATGCTCCGGCTCCCCTTGTGGCCATCAGGGAGCCGAGCACAAACCGAAAGTGAAACTTTCAGTTTTGTGCTCCATCAGATGCTGTGGTCAGGATTGACCACGGCATCTGAGGGATTAAATGTCCGCGATCGGCATCGCTGCCGGTCGCGGACATGAGCTGCGGGTGTCAGCTTGATGAATCAAGCATTTACCCGCAGCTCATGCGTCCCGCTCCGTGTGGGAGCGGGCGCCATCTTTAAGACTGGACCGAAGGGCGTACATGTACGCCTCGTCCTAAGGGGTTAACCCCTTGATCACCCCATCTAGATTCCCTGATCACCCCCCTGTCATTGATCACACCCCTTGTAAGGCTCCATTCAGACGTCCATATGTGTTTTGCGGATCTGTGGATCTGATCCACGGATCCACAGATCCTCAAAACACAGACACCGGCAATGTGCTTTCCGCATTTTGCAGATCCGCACATTGCCAGAACTATATAGAAAATGCATGTTCTATATTTTTGCGGAACGGAAGTGCAGACCCAGAAGTGCGGATCCGTAATTCCGGATACGAGCGGGACAAAGTCTGTCCCCATAAAAATGAATGGGTCCGCAATTCCGTTCCGCAAACAGAATTGCGGACGTGTGAATGGGGCATAAGGGTCCCTTATCACCGCCAGTTAGTTAGCTACTTGTTAGGTAGCTAGCGCCCAGCCCACCGCACCGCAGTCACTGATTTTGGCAGAGATTTTTTTCATCCACATTGATCGATGCAAATGAAAAAATCTGTGCCGTTCATTTTATTTTATTTTTTCAGTCCAGAGGCTGAACGGAAAAAAAAAATCTCATTACCCGTATGCTCCATATAAGGAGAATCGCAGAAACTCCTAATGCTGGCCATACGTGTAATGATTGCAGAGACCCTCAAATGCCAAGGCAGTATAAATACCCCACGTGACCCCATTTTAGAAAGAAGACACCCCAAGGTATTCTGTGAGGGGTATGGTGAGTTCATGTAAAATTTTATTTTTTGTCACAAGTTAGTGGAATATGAGACTTTGTAAAAAAAAAATATATATATATATATATATATATATATATATATATATAATCAATTTCCGCTAACTTGTGCCCAAAATTTTTTTCTGTGAACTCGCCATGCCCCTCACAGAATACCTTGGGGTGTCTTCTTTCCAAAATGGGGTCACCTGTGAGGTATTTATACTGCCCTGGCATTTTAGGGTCCTAAAGCGTGAGAATCCAAATGCGTAACAATGCCCTGTGGAAATCTAAAGGTACTCATGGGAATTTGGGCTCTTTGCACATCTTGGCTGCAAAAAGTGTCACTCATGTAGTATCGCCGTACTCAGGAGAAGTAGGGCAATGTGTTTTGAGGCGTATTTTACATATACCCATACTTTGTGTAGAAATATCTCTGTAAACGACAACTTTTTAAATTTTTATACAAAGTTGTCAATTTACAGAGATATTTCCTCACCCAGCATGGGTATATGTAAAATACACTCCAAACACATTGCCCTCACCTCCTGAGTGCGATGACCGAATGAGTGACACTTTTGCAGCCTAGATGCAAAGGGGCCCAAACTGTCAACAGTACCTTTAGTTTTTCATGGCTGCTCTAGCACCTGAAGAAACATGACAGGTGCTCAGAAAGTCAGAGCTGCTTCAAAATGCGGAAATTCACTTTTTTGCACCATAGTTTGTAAACGCTATAACTTTTACCCAAACTAATAAATATACACTTATTGGATTTTTTTTTTTATCAAAGACATGTAGAACAATAAATTTAGAGAGAAATTTATATAGAAATGTAGTTTTTTTTTAAAAAAAAATTTTACAACAGAAAGTGAAAAATGTAATTTATTTTTTTTGCAAAAATGTTGTTAAATTTTTATTAATGGCAAAAAAAAGTAAAAATGTCAGCAACAATGAAATAGCACCAAATGAAAGCTCTATTAGTGAGAAGAAAAGGAGGTAAAATTCATTTGGGTGGTAAGTTGTATGACAGAGCAATAAACGGTGAAAGTAGTGTAGTGCGGAATTGTAAAAAGTGGCCTGGTCATTAAGGGGGTTTAAGCTAGGGGGGCCGAGGTGGTTAATGCAGTGTGCAGCGTATGGTCTGAGCACTGACAGACTGACTGACTTCCAGTGACTAGTATGAGAACGATAACACCAAATCTAACACACCCACTCCCCATTCACACCTTAGACCTTGTAACACTAATGAGTCACATGACATTGGGGAGGGTAAATGGCTAATTGGGCACAATTTTGCCATTATCACTTAGGGGTGTACTCACTCTTGCCAGAGGTTTAGACATTAAGGGCACACAAAATTTACACTGTTATACAAGCTGTACATTGACTACTTTACATTGTATCAGTGTCATATCTTGAGTGTTGTCCCATAAAAAGATATAATAAAATATTTATAAAAATGTGAGGACTGTACTCACTTTTGTGAGATACTGTATGTCTCCAGTGGCCCACGCTAGACGTAACATATTAGGCACTGAAATGGCATAACTGTAAAATATTAGCATTTTTCACAACTGTGCATTACATTTTGGAAAACCTCTGTTTAGTTAATTTGCTTACTGGACCCCTAGTGAACTGCCTTAATAGTCTAGTTTTCAAACTAGGGACATATCACGGGTATACAACTGTACTGGTACTTTGGGGTTTCTGAAAAAGTACCATGGCATCCGAAGCAATTTCAGCAGAATTTGCACTTCAAAAGCTCTGTTAGGCTAGGGCTGGATTTCTTGTGACTCCCATGGTGATCCCTTTTATTTTGATGGGATCACTGCTAGTTAACGATCCTGGCCACGACATCTGTCGCGTGACCAGTGTCGCTGTGTAGCCTAGCCGTACATATGTCAAAACTGTTTACGACCACGATGTGAGTTATGTTGCAGCATTGTGCAAAATTTTTTTTATCGTTTCCCCCATCAATCTGGACTCAATACTCTATAATGTGAAAGTAAAGTGAATGTTAGAAATGGAACAAATTTATTAAAAGTAAAGAAAAATTTTGCATGGACACAAGTATTCAGAACCTTTGCACACTTGAAATTTAGCTCTAGGGCCTCCTTTCCTTTTAATCCTGTTTGAGGTATTTCCACCCCTTGATTAGAGTTCGACCTGTGATAAATTCAGTTGTTTGGACATGATTTGGAAAGACACACCCTGTCTATACAATGTCTCACAGCTGACAATGCTAATTGAGCATAAAACCCAAGACATGAGGAGGCAGGATTGTGTGGGGGCACAGATCCGGAGAAGGGTCTGCCCAAAAATCTGCTGCACTGAAAGATCCAAGAGGGCAATATGGGTTTATTGTATATATACCCATATTTTTGTGTGAGAAATATCTCTGTAAACAACTTTTAAATTTTTTATACAAAGTTGACAATTTACAGAGATATTTCTCTCACCCAGCATGGGTATATGTAAAAATACACCCCAAAACACATTGCCCTACTTCTCCTGAGTACGGCGATACCACACGAGTGACACTTTTTTGCAGCCAAGATGCGCAAAGGGGCCCAAATTCCAACGAGTACCTTTAGTTTTTACATGGCTGCTCTAGCACCTGAAGAAACAGGACAGGTGCTCAGAAAGTCAGAGCTGCTTCAAAATGCCGAAATTCACTTTTTTGCACCATAGTTTGTAAACGCTATAACTTTTACCCAAACTAATAAATATACACTTATTGGATTTTTTTTTTATCAAAGACATGTAGAACAATAAATTTAGAGAGAAATTTATATAGAAATGTAGTTTTTTTTTTTTGAAAAATTTTACAACAGAAAGTGAAAAAGCAAAAATTTTGCATGGACACAAGTATTCAGAACCTTTGCACACTTGAAATTTAGCTCTGGGGCCTCCCTTTCCTTTTAATCCTGTTTGAGGTATTTCCACCCCTTGATTAGAGTCGACCTGTGATAAATTCAGTTGTTTGGACATGATTTGGAAAGACACACCCTGTCTATACAATGTCTCACAGCTGACAATGCTTATTAGATCAAAAACCCAAGACATGAGGAGGCAGGATTGTGTGGGGGCACAGATCCGGAGAAGGGTCTGCCAAAAAAAATCTCGCTGCACTGAAAGTTCCCAAGAGCAAATTGACCTCCATGATTTATTAAATGTAAAAAGTTTGAAACGACTAGGATTCTTCGTAGAGCTGGCCGCCTCACTAAACTAAGTCATCAGGCAAAAAGGGCTGTAGTAAAAGAAGTGACCAAGAATCCAATGATCTTTTTGGCTGAGCTCTAAAGATCCTGTGTGCAAATGGGAGAAACGTCCAACAGGTCAACCATCACTTCGACGCTCTGCCAATCTGTTCTTTGTCACAGCAGCCAGAAAGAATCCTCTCATCAGAGAAAGACAGATGAAAGATCACTTTGAGTTTGCAGAAAAGCACCTAAAGAACTGTGTGAGAAACCAGATGCTTTGGTCTGATGAAACAACGATTGAACGCTTTCCTGACTTTATGTAATAGTACATCACATGTCTTTTCTTAAAAGATGACGATTTACACAGCAGACACCTGTAGCTAATGTCTATGACCAGCAAAAATGCTGATTGCAAACATTTAACCCCACAGATGCCATGGTCAGATGTGACGACATTCCTATATCTCTATACAGGCATGCAGGTTGCAGCACTGCATTGGAATATATCGATCTTTGTATATTGTAATGGATAGAATTCCATTACTTTATACAAATTGCAATCCAGTGATTGCATGTTATAGTCACCTAGGGTGAAAGAAAAAAGTTTGAAAATGTAAAAATTCTAATCCCCCTCCCTTTCCCCAAAATGGAAAACGTACGTTTCACTCCGCTTTCTAAATCACTCCCTCTAACCCCTTAATATATCCAGATCACTCGAGTGAAATATTACACACGTGTGTAATTGGACTAACCTAGGGTTGGACGATATCAAAAATATTGCCACGATAACGATATTAAGAAATTTATCGCGATAACGATATATATCATGATAAATGCCCATTTAGAAGAAAAAAACACTTGGAGACATTATACTGTATGGGGGCAGCCACTTGGAGACATTATACTGTATGGGGGCAGCCGCAAGGAGACGTTATACTGTATGGGGGCAGCCGCAAGGAGACGTTCTACTGTATGGGGGCAGCCGCAAGGAGACGTTATACTGTATGGGGGCAGCCGCAAAGAGGCGTTATACTGTATGGGGGCAGCCACAAGGAAACTTTATACTGTATGGGAGCCACAAGGAGACGTTATACTGTATGGGGGCAGCCACAAGGAGGCGTTATACTGTATGGGGGCAGCCACAAGGAGACGTTATACTGTATGGGGCAGCCACAAGGAGGCGTTATACTGTATGGGGGCAGCCGCAAGGAGACGTTATACTGTATGGGGGCAGCCGCAAGGAGGCGTTATACTGTATGGGGGCAGCCGCAGGAGAGGCGTTATACTGTATGGGGCAGCCGCAAGGAGGCGTTATACTGTATGGGGGCAGCCGCAAGGAGACGTTCTACTGTATGGGGGCAGCCGCAAGGAGACGTTATACTGTATGGGGGCAGCCGCAAGGAGACGTTATACTGTATGAGGCAGCCACAAGGAGGCGTTATACTGTATGGGGGCAGCCACAAGGAGCGTTATACTGTATGGGGGCAGCCACAAGGAGACGTTATACTGTATGGGGGCAGCCACAAGGAGGCGTTATACTGTATGGGGGCAGCCACAAGGAAACTTTATACTGTATGGGAGCCACAAGGAGACGTTATACTGTATGGGGGCAGCCACAAGGAGGCGTTGTACTGTATGGGGGCAGCCACAAGGAGACGTTATACTGTATGGGGGCAGCCACAAGGAGACGTTATACTGTATGGGGGCAGCCACAAGGAGACGTTATACTGTATGGGGGCAGCAACAAGGAGTCGTTATACTGTATGGGGGCAGCGGCAAGGAGACGTTATACTGTATAGGGGCAGCCACAAGGAGACGTTATACTGTATGGGGGCAGCCACAAGGAGACGTTATACTGTATGGGGGCAGCCACAAGGAGACGTTATACTGTATGGGGGCAGCCACAAGGAGACGTTATACTGTAAGGGGGCAGCAGCCGCAACACAAGGAGACATTATGGGGCCACAAGGAGACATTATACTGTGCCTCTAAGTTCCTTCCTCCTCAGTATAATGTGGCTGTGTGGCGTGGCCACTATACAGTAATGTCTTCTTGCTTATGTTTGGGGAGGGGGACTCATGATTGTTTATTCCCTAATGCCTTGCCTACTACTGGTGATGCTACAGGCAGGAAGGGAAGGCCAGGCAGCCCCAGGGCCACTGGAGACATTTCACTATCCACCTTTATTTATTACAGTTTGTCATTTTAGGGGTCTCCGTTTCATCTCACACACCTGTGGCTGCTCCATGGAGTTGTTGAACACTCCAGACCTCGTAGGCCTGGACAGGGCTCAGTGAGTCACGGAGGGTGGTGGCGTCTGGACTTTTCCCGCGGCTGACTTCCTCATGTGGTGATTCTGTCTAGGGGCGGAGACTAAGTTTGAACATGGGAGCGAGGCAGCCGCAGGAAAAGTTTAACCCTCCCGGGCTCCCCCGGAGATTGTCAGTGAGTAAGCCGGTAGGAGGAGGCGGAGCCAGGGATGGAGTGTAATGTTCCTGAGCCAAGCTGCTAGGTATGTTAAATGTACCGGCGGCTCTCTTTGTGCGGGTGGACGGCGCCGCAGACTGGGGAATAGACAGAGCGCATAACATCACAGAATACCGCGGTTATTAGGAAACAGCCATATCGCAATATCGCTGTTTTCTAATACCGCGGTATATCGTCATAACCGGTATATTGCCCAACCCTAGACTAACCTCACTAACAGGCGTGTATTGGGGGCTTGCCATACTAGCGCGCCATCCCACTGCCGCCGGTGACATCATGATAACGCCTGCCAGATAGCTAGTCGGCCGCATAGTCTCGCGACGTCACGCTATCATTGCGTGAGTACGCACATAATGAAAGGCATATACGCCAACTCGCGCATCGGTGATACTACAAGGCAAGCCCCACACTCGCGAGATTTCACCCGCACCTATATGGGGTCACATGAGGCAAACCCCGCAAATGCTCGCGAGATTGCACCCGTACCTGTATGGGGTCACAGAACATCAAACCGACGGAGGCCTAAAGCCATAATAACTAGGGGGCCAACATAGCCAGCTCATCATATATGGTAATACCATCAAACAAAGTGCATATTATAAAAGTATATCACCCTATACTAAAAAAAGGTCATATGTCGTCACATGATCACATTCCGGTCATGTGACATTCTACTACACACCCAATATATCAAACAATAAAAACAAACATCTACTCCTTATGCAAAGTTATAATCAAAGTGTAAGACAATAACTATAATTATCATGAAAATATTAATTGATGCAAAAAATATATATATTGTGATATACACAAAAAGTGCTAGTGAATAAGTGGTCGGCGAAGGTGCCAGTGCTTAAAGTGCTCAGTGCATTGTGAACATGCAAAGTGACAAAACACAAAGCAAAGTGTTTTTTTGCGTTCAGTGAAAACTGTGCGATTTCACAGGCAAAGCCATTCAGTTTTGCCTGCGATTGCGTTCAGTTGTTCAGTTTTTTCCACGTGGGTGCAATGCGTTTTGATGCGTTTTTCACGCGCATGATAAAAAACTGAAGGTTTACAAACAACATCTCCTAGAAACCATCAGTGAAAAACGCAACGCACCCACACTTGCTTGCAGATGCAAAGCGTTTTTCACGCAGCCCCATTCACTTCTATGGGGGTAGGGCTACGTGAAAAACGCAGAATATAGAACATGCTGCGATTTTAACGCAACGCACAAGTGATGCGTGAAAAAAAAACGCTCATGTACACAGACCCATTGAAATGAATGGGTCAGGATTTAGTGCGGATGCAATGCGTTCACATTACGCATTGCATCCGCGTGGAAAACTCGCTCGTGTGAAAGGGGCCTAACAGACCCGAGAGGATCTGCAGAGATGAATGGCAGAAAAACATTTAGCACTTCAAAAATGCATCTACAAAATGACACTTAATAACTTACATATTAAAAACACCAGAAAATAAAACATTGTGAAGGAGAATCAGCAATAATTGCAACTTTTGGCACAGCACCTGTAATCACTGGGAATATATGGGAGAAGATGCACTGTTGGGCAAAACATGAAATCGAAAAACGAGAAAAAACATCTCAAGTTAAGTGTAGCCTCAGCCTTAGGCAGCTACAATTTCAACGTCACAAGGAAATCAGAATTACTTCTACTACTGTTAGGTTTGCTTTCTTACCTGCCAGTAAGTTGTTAAGTTTTAAATTTGATGTTTTTATGTCTTTCAGGTAAAGGAGACCATCACACCGTAGTCCACTAAAACTATATGCTCCATTTCTACTGGTGGACATTGCCTTCTCTTCAGATTCATCCAACAGCTCAAGCATTCCCATCATGGACTCAGTGATACATAACACAGGGGGTACCAAGGAATATGGTCTTACAGAACACTCATCTTATAAGGGAGAAAGGATGTGTAATTTAACGGGGAAGTATTAAACAAAAATATATAAATATATAAATATATTTTTAATCTGAAAAGGAAAGGCGCAAAAACTTTGTATGGTTCAGATTAAATATTGTTTTAAAAATTATGTACGGAAATAGAGACTTTTGAAAAACGTTTTGAAAATATTTTCACTCTTAGACCATTGCTCAACATGCTACAGAGTTTTCTTTACCACCCAAGATCTAGTCTTTCAAAACGTGATTCGGCTATAAAATGCATATATGAACTGAAAGTTTGTACACAGCCTATGTATTCTGTGCAGCAAACCTAAACTGCTCAAGCTGCTGTGTTAGCAGCTATTTTATGTAAATCTTGTACAAAATAAAACAATCTGACCAGAATTTAATATTCAGATGCAGTGACGTCAGAGTATTGTATTTGTTTCACACCTCTTCCCTTCTCTGCTTTACAGCTGTATATACTTCATTTTTTTCTACATCAAAAATACATTTTAGACGACTTCCTGAACAGAAAATTGTAAGAATGCAAAACATGTTTGTCAATGAGCATTTTGTTTTTAAAGTAAAATAAACCACCTATGGACTATATAAATATATATTTTTTATATTTTCGTGTATGTTGGCTCACATGGTCAAATGAGGGAGGGGTGGGAGGTGCCTTTCAGTGGCTTTCACTTCATGAAATCTTTACTATTTGAAGTTAGATGTTTCACAAAGGAAGTCAACTTTTCTAGAAAAAAAGAAAGAAAAATTAATGGAAAAAAATTATAAAAGGAAAAAATAAAGGTCATTTTATCATTTGACTTAACTTTCTTAGTTTTCTGTGTGTTACCTATTATGTTACATGCATGTTGTCACTATGTGCAGAAACATGTTTTAATGCAGTACTCTATTATCTTGAATGTGGTAGTCTGGCACTTTTATACAGGATTGCAAAATGATATGAATTGATAAAAGACGAGAGGAAAATATCTAGTAAGGAGATGAACGTTGATTAGGAATAGTAACAGTTTATAATAACCTTTCTTTCTGGGTTGATTTCTAGGAGTTTATCTGTGGTTATCCAGAACATTTATTTCAAGCAATCCAGAACATTTCATGCTGAAACTACTAGGTCCTTGATACTAACAGATTTAAACGAATTACTATAGATGTTTATTTTTCTTTTGTTCATTTATAAATTCAGTTTGATATTTTATTCCATATTATCATTTCAACATGTATATTTTTTTTTTATTATGAAAAATATTTTTTTGACCACATGGCTGGGTTTGATTCCATATAGGAAAAGTTCTGTCAATCAAGCCAAGATGAGCAGGGAGGAATAAGAGGGGAGCCAACCAATTAACACATCTTTTCATGTCCATCTGGTCTTCAAACTTTTTTTCTAAAATGTTGTACATCTTTGTAAAGGGGATCCTGTTGGTAATGCATGCTTCCCATAGTTTGTGCAGCATAAATCCCCTGATGGATCCCCTTTAAACGGGTATTCCTGTTATAACTATCAGATTGGGACCCCCACCAATCACGAGGATCAGGGCCCAGTTTTCAGATGAACATGTTTACTTGCAATAAAAAAATGTATTAAATTTTAGATCAACAATACTACAATCCATACATAGCACACAGATTACAAGATTTTAGTTTACTCCATATATTTAAACCATATACTGTAGCTGTATTGAAAAAAAACTAAAATGACCACAAGAGGTCAGCAAATATCCACAAAAGATAGGTCTGTAGCTTTGTGTGCCGTATATACTGACTAGTGAGGGGTTTGGGATTTTTACATATTTGTCTTTGGAGGCTAATTTTCAATTGTTAAAAATAATTGAAAACCAAAAATATTAAATGGTCCTCCAAAGTTGGAAAGGTAGGGAGTGAATGACACCGAATTTAAAGGGGTTTTCTGGTGTCATGTTGATGATGTCCTCAGGATAGGTCATCAATATAAGATTGGTGGGAGTCCAACAGGCCGGCCAGTCAGCTGTTTGAAGGGGCCCTGGCGCTAATGAGAGTCCTCTTCAGTGTCTACCTATGCCTTGTCTAGGTTATAGTGGCAGTGCAAGGAAATTGCAACTTCTCCTATTCAAGTGAATGGGACGAACAGCTGTGATTACCTTGCACCTCCATTACAATGTAGACAGTACTATATCTCCTTTTGGACAGCGTCTTAATTGGCGTGACGGTCCTATAGGCCATGCATGCTCCTCTGGAATTCTTGGAAGATGGTATACAAATGAGCTCCTAGCAAGCTCTGCCTCTGATGCCATCAGATGTAGCTATTTTATAAGTCAGGGATGCCCAACCTGTAGCCCTCCAGCTGTTGCAAAACTATAACTCCTAGCATGCCTGGACAGTCTACAGCTATTGGTCTACAGCAGGGCATTGTGAGAGTTGTAGTTTTGCAACAGTTGAAGGGCCACAGGTTGGGCATCCCTGCTACAAGTCAATGTTCCACATTTTAAATAGGCCTTAAAACATGACTTGCATAATGCAGTAATTAAGCCAGCACTTTATCTGCAGACTGTTGTTTGGGGGGTGATTCTGCTCTGCACTGATTAGGGACAGAGTACTGGCTTAACTGGGTGAGAGACCTAGGTCTGGATTTGGGGTGTACTATATCTCCTTATGGAGAGCACTTTAATTGGGGTGAGTAGTCTTAGACCATGCACACTCCTGGAATTTGGGAAAAATTAATAAAAATTAAATTAAAAAGTGCAAAGGTCACTCATACCCATCACTAAATTAATTTATATAAACACATGCGGTATACAGCATAATACACTGTACATCAAATGTAATTAAAAAAATGTGCTTGAAAATAGAGATAAATCATATATTACATATATAGTGCAATCCGTGTATAAGGCAAGTATAAAAATTCATAATTTTTTTTTTTTAAAAAGTATGTATTATACATATCCATAAATTCATATAGACTAATGCTAAGGTCATACTAATTCTACCGTAACAATAAATATATCATAAATTGGCATTGATTCATATATGCTAGCACCAGAATCAAAATGAATTGAAAAGGTTAAATATGCAAAAGTTTGTGATATTTGGCTATTGGGTGACATTTTTGGAAAACTTATAAAGCTCACACTACAGTGATATTATATTATGAATGTGGGGCAATTAAGTTGAAGCATGCAATGGTGATTTCCTCATCTCAAACTATTTATTGAAACAAAAGCTAACAGTAGTGGGTATACCCTTACAAAAAATGTCTCAGTAACTTGTCATGTGGTCTTGAGCATCATCTCATGCCGTTCACAAGTCGACTGATTATCTGCTGAGGCATGGCATTCCACTCTTATTTAAGGGCGGACCTCAGGTCATTGAGGTTCTGGGGTACAGAGTTACGATCCTCTACACGGCGACTCGGCTGATTCCATAGGTTTTCAATGGGATTCAGGTCTGGAGAAAGTGCAGGCCACTCTATTTAAGGTACCCCAGTCTCCAGCAGCCGTTCTCTACTGATGGGACCTCGATGAGCTGGCACATTGTCGTCCATGAAAATGAAATTAGGCCTGGTTTGTTACTGCAATGGCACAATGACTGAATTGATGATGTTGTACAAGTTGTATGAGCTTGTCACTGCACCATTCACAAAGTGTAGGGCAGTTCTGAATTGACTAGACACACTGCAACACCACCAAAGGCTCATCTGGTGACAACAGTGACTGATGCATAGAGCTCTCCTTGACGTCTCCAACGTCTTTGGCAGCTATCATTTCTGCCCAGCATGAATTGACTTTCATGAGTGAACAGCACAGAGGCCCATTGGTCCCTCCCTCATCCAGCGTAGATGCTCCCAGGCCCATGTAGGACGATGTTGCCTGTGCCTGGTTGTTTGGTCAGGTACTCTTGCAGGTGGTCTAGAACGCAGACCGCGCTGATTAAGCTGTTTTGAATGGTCTGACGTGACACTTAGGTGTCTCTCACACCTGCCTTAAATGTGCCTGGAGTTGTGTGGCATTCATCATCCAGTTCCATGAGCCATTGTTCATAATGCAGCGGTTATCAGTGTGGTATTTGGCCTAAGGACGTCTACTTCTATGCTTTTGTGACTCTTTCTTCATCTCTGTTGCAACCTGCTGATGACACACTGTGACACTCTAAGCTCAGTGGCCACTTAAATCTGATAACATCCTGATTGAAGCCTCACAATTGCAAGGTACTGTTGATCAATTGTTAGGTGTTGTCTTGGTCTCATGATTTCAAAATGTGAACAGCATGATGAGGAGGACTGTTTGCATACCTAGTCTAATTGAATCAGGAAATTTATTGGGCGATTCATGGACCAAACACCTGTTGTGAATTTTGCCGTTGAGCTCCTAGTTAGAGAACAGGAAGTCGTGAAAAAGAACTGAAACATTGGACATGTGCATTCAAAAGTTTAGAGACTGTCACATTAACCACTTCCAGACCAGCCCATTTGCCCCCTTCCTGACCATTCTTAATTTTCCAAATCTGCATATGTCAATATCTTTTACCTTTTTATTTATAAAAAAAAGTCCAAAAGTTATCGAACATTTGGGAAAAACTCTAGTTTCTAAATTTAAATCTCTCGCCTTTAAGACAGTGATACCTCATAAAATACTTATTAATTAACACTCACCATATGTCTACTTTGTGTTGGCATAATTTTGGTAATGTGAATTCACTTAGGATGTTAAATTCATTGCTCTGCTAGATTTATATGAAGCTGAAAACTCAAGGGGAGTTTCTTTTTTGCTGCAGCAAAGGAGATGTGTCTCAGCTCTCCCTATCACAGCTCGGGAGACAGTGGAAAGATAAAATTGAGCATCTGCAGCCTTCTCAATGAGCAGGTCAAAGAAATAAGAAAGAAAACTAACAGTAGGTGCTACTATAAAGATACATTGTATTAAATAACTCAGTGGCTATGCAAATTTTTTAATTAGGCTACTTTCACACTTGCTGCAAACTTTTCCGTCATTGAGTTTCGTCATCAGGGCTCAGTACCGGAAAAGAGCTGATTAGTTTTATCTCAATGCATTCTGAATGGATAGAAATCCGTTCAGGATGCATCAGCATGTCATCAGTTCAGTCACTGTCAGTTGTTTTGGACGGAGAAAATACCGCAGCATGTTGCGGTTTTATCTCCGTCCAGAATGCCAGATCCGGCATTTATTCCCATAGGAATTTATTAGTGCCGAATCCGGCATTAGAAATGCCTGAAAGACGGATCCGTCCTTCTGGTATGTGCATGCGCAGACCCTTAAAACAGAAAAAATACAAGACTGATCCATCTATCCGCATGATAAGCGGAGAGACGGATCCATTTTTGCAATGCATTTGTCAGACGGATCCGTCTACAAATGCTTTCAGTTGTCATGCAGTCAGACGGAACTGCCTGCCGCAAATGTGAAAGGACCCTTACATGCAATTACAAAAGTATTTAGATCCAGGTGCTGGTTTGAAAACTAGAATATTTTTCGTGGGACAACCCCTTTAGGTATTGCACAGGAATTAAAGCAAAATGGAGGTGAATTTTTTTTTTTTTTTTTTTATACAGATTATCCATTTAAAATTTTTTTTTTCCTGTTACACATCAAGGATTAAAAACAAAACAAACATCAATATTTATTACTCTGATTCTGCAGTTTCCAGAAACACCCCAAATGTGGTTGTAAACTGCTGTATGGGCACACAACGGGGCCCAGAAGGCATGGAGCGCCACATGGTTTTTGGAGGGAAGATTTTGCTGGAATGGTCCTTTAGGCACCATGTTGCATTTGAAGAGACCCTGAGGCACCCCCACAGTGAACCCTCCCAAAAGTGACCACATTTTGTAAACTATACCACCCAAAGAACTTTTAAAGGGTGTAGTGAGCACTTGACCCAACAGGAGTTTCATGGTATTTATAATACTTAACTGAGAAAATGAAAAATTACATTTTCTTTTCTTGCAAGAAAATGGTGATTTAGGCCCGAACTTTTTTTTTCACAAAGGATAACAGGAGAATATCCCCTCACAATTTGCTACCAATTTTCTCCTTATACAGTAACACCCCAATTGTGGTCGTAAACTGTTATTTGGTGATACGCCAGGGCTCAAAAGGGAAGGAGTGGCATCTGGATTTTCTAACATGGAATTTTCTGACATGGTTTTTAAGAGCGATAACTTTTTTATTTCTTTAGGACTGAGCTGTATGAGGGCTTATTTTTTGCAGGACAAGCTGTCGTTTTTATTGGCACCATTTTAGGGTACATATGACTTTCTGATCGCTTTTTATCTCATTTTTTTTGTCAGATCACAAAAACAAAGCTGTTCATTTGATGGGGTAGATCATGTGATATTTTTATAGATCCAGTCGGACATGACGTTCCCAAATATTTTTTTTGTTTGTTTTTTTGTTTTACAAAATAAGAAAATTTTTAGGAAAAAAAATCTGCCATTTTCTTAGAGCCATATTTTTTTAATTTGTCTGGCTATGGTCTTGTGTGAAGGCTCATTTTTGGTGGGATGAGGTGACACTTTTATTACTACCATTTTTGGGTACATAAGACTTTTTGGGAGGTGAGGTTACTAAATAAATATTTGAATAAAGTTTTGGCATTGTTTTTGTTTTTTTCCGCTGTTCACTTGATAGGGTAGATCATGTGATATTTTTGTAGCACGGTGATACATAACATGTCTATTTTTAAAATTTTTTTACACAATAAGCATTTTTAGAAAAAAACTCTTGTTTTTGTGTTGGAATTTTTATATATTTTGTTTTTATGGCTATGGTCGTATGTGAGGGCTCATTTGTTGCGGGATCAGGTGACTCTTTTATTGCTAACATTTTGGGGTATATACGACTTTTTGATTGACCTGTTTTTTGGGAGGCGACGTGACTAAAAAAGCTGTTTTGGCGTACTGTTTATTTTTTTACGGCGTTCACCTGATGGGGTAGATTTTGTGGTAATTTTATAGAGCTGATCGTTACGGATGCGGCAATACAAAATATGTCTTTTTATTTGTTTAATAAAAACATCATTTTTTTTTATTTTTTTTTTGACACTGTGTCATAAGATGTCATACAAGACCTCTGGGGGACATTGACCATCACTTTTTTATTTTTTTTCACTATTGATTTCTCCTGTAACTGGGGCTGACATAGTATCCCCAGTTACAGGGAAAATACAGCCCCTAGAGAGGCTGTACAGCCTCACTGAAGGGCTGCTCTGTCTGTGGACGATCCGACAGATCATGCACTCAACCGGCATCATTACTTCCTGATCTGTATACACAGCGATCAAGAAGGTGGGCACATCCAGGAACTATCCCTGCCTTCTCTATGAGCTGTGCTGCTGTCACTGACAGCGGACCCCTGGCCCAGCAGCTGCACGATTAGTGTGCAGCTTCAATCTCTGAATGCACGTTCCAGAACGTCCATTCAGAGATAAACCCGACCGGCCAGCCAAATATCCCTAACTTTGTGAGCAGTGTATATATGGTCATGCTCAGACTGATGTTGGAAATGTCTACTTGATTCAAATCTCCATTCTTTGATCCTAATGGGGGCCTCTGGACAGAAACTATGATGGCAGAAGTGTTCAAAGTGCAAACATGCCATTGCCCAATATTCTTTAAAAAAAAAAAAAAACTAAGAAAATTAGATAAAAAAAATGTATGAAGATGATACAAAAAAAAAATGTGTATGTGGTAAACATGTCAAAATGACATCCAACCAAACTGCAACCACTGGTAAATAAACCCAAATGTATCTATAAAACCCCATGAAGTTTAATTCCTCACTTAGTCCCGAAGGTGTCAGAGATCCCAGTACATAGAGCCATTTATATTCTGATTTAAATAGTTGTGGGATAACACCACCCTCTCTGGCTACCATGTATTAAATCAAGACCAACAACCTTTAAAATCTTTATACTTACCCCGATGGAACTCCAAAAAATGTGCTGCTATTGATGTCAGCAGTTTATCCTGTTCCTTATAACGAGATGCAAATCCAATTTCTGACATATGTTTTTGGATATGTTCCCGAAGTTCCTGGGTAGTTTTGCCAACATAGATCTTCCTGTATGGTCAAAGCATAGACAATGTTCTTAGATCTGCAGTAAATGTAGTATCTCAGAGAAATAGCTCTGGAGAAATAGTCTCCAGGATTCACAAAATCCTTCATCCCAATCATGTGGTGGCAGATATTGCAGTCTCCACATGGATATGTACCCATATCCTGGATGTTTGTCCAGTGGCTTTAGTCGTTGGAAATGACTCCTAACCAATTTGTACCTCAAGTTCTGGGCTCTACATGCCAGCATATGGGGTTTCAAATAAATGTGTGGAGACTGTCTCGTCCAATGACAAGAGGTACCGATAGATGTCCAAAATTTTGTACAAATCAGACCATTGATTTTTAAATCTGGTTATAAGTCATACCTTCCTGTCCCGAGTCTTACATTTAGGCTTGAGTAATTCCATACGGTCACAAGTACGAGCTGTCATATAGGCCTGAGACTGGTACCTTGGAAACCAAGCTACGTTGGTTTCAAGTTTTTAAGTGGTTTTCCACTTTAAAAATGAATTACCAAAGTTATTCAATGAAGTCACGTGTGACTTTGCGAATAACTAGTTTTGGCTCATCAGAGCCCATACATTCTAATACTGTACTGAGATGGATCTCCGTACAGTATTAATCCGAAGTTTTGAAAGTAGCGACTTCGGATGTAACCTCCAAAGCTCGCTTCGCTCATCACTAGTGATGGCTGTAGTTGCTGACCAGAACGCACAGGATGAGGCCTCATGCACACGACCGTATGTATTTTGTGGTCCACAAACCGCTGGTCTGCAAAATATCGATATTTGTCGTATGAATCTCGTGGGCCCCGTTGTCAAATGCTTATTCTTGTCAACAAAACTGACAAGAATAGGACATTTTCTTTTTTTTTTTTTATGTGGAATGGACATAAGGACTTGGACACCTCTCTTATAACATCCATGGGCTGTCCACATTTTTGCGGTCCTATAGAAATGAATGAGTCTGTGTGCAATCTGAATTTTCTGTGTTTTAATGAGACCTAATGACTCTTAATGCTGTCAGCCCCTGCTTGTCCACAGGTCTTCTGTACTGTACTCATTGCATTATGTCACTACAGTACAGTAGACTTGTGATCAGACAGGAATTCCCAACATTATAAGTCATTATCATGCTCTGAGTTCTAGTCAGAGGAATAGTGGTCTGGGAAATGCAGCCGCAACATGAAGTGTGTTTCCCAAATAGAATATATGCTTGTGTGAAACTGGCATAAAACAAAAAAAGAATCCTATACTTACATTTTCCCCTCCTCCATAACGGCACCCATGCAGGAGGGACCTCCCATCCAAGACAGGAAACATGAGGATATAAAAATGTTCACACCCCCACCACACCTCAGTTTAGGTTTCCTGTTCTTCGTATGGGAGATCCTAAGGATCCTACAAGAAGTTCATATTCCAGGGGCTGGGGAGGTCCAGGTCTGTGCACCGCAATGGACGCATCCTGGGCAGTTTGTCTCCTGGGGGAGCAACTGCCAAAGACTGCTTCCCTCCTGGCCTTTAGAGGGACCGCTGTGGCCGTGTTCAGGCGGTCCCTGGTCTGCGTAACTCTCTCCTCCGGCGATCGGGGGTTCTTTGCGGCGGTGTCCAGCATGCAGCATGTGCTGAGACACTATCCAGAGGCAGCACGGCCCTTCTCCAAGATGGTGGCTGGAGCTGCCGATGGCCACTGCGCATGCACGGACCACGCAACTTCCGGCACGTCACTTCCGGTGACATCACGAACCTGGGATTAGGAGGAGGCCGAGGCGCGCTACAAATGCGGCAGCAGGAGGGGACAGCCAGCCTACAAGCAAAGAAGATGTCAGAACCTGTGGATTCAGGTCCCGCCGACCTCAGTGAACCCTCGAGGCCTTCTAGTCCGGTACTGGTCCTGAGGAGGGGGGGGGGGGGCAACTGCTTTTCGGTAAGATCCAACCGTATTTCCCCTAATTTATTGTCTGTTTGTGTTATTGTTTACTGCAGATTCCAAAGGTTCCTAAAAAGGCGTCAGAGGAGTCCTAGCACAAGGAGTGTGGGGGATGCAGGGTCCCGTTACCTTCCTCCTATGCCAAACCTTTTTGTCAGACATGCATTGGAAAATTGGTAGAGGATGAATTGCAAAGCCTGTCCAAATCTATTAAGGCTTTGGTCAAATCTGGAGAAAGGGGTAGTGGAAGTGGTACCCAGTGTAGAAAGAGGCAAGGGTTTTTATTCCCCCTTGTTTCTTGTAAGGAAACCCAATGACTCCTTCAGGGTCATCATGAATCCCAAATCTCTGAGATACAAGACATTCAGGATTGAGACATTAAAATCCACGGTGAATCTCCTTTCCCAGGGGTGTTAAATGGCGACCTTGGACCTGGAGGACACTTATTACCACGTCCCTATACAGGCGAACTCCCGGAAATTTCTACGTACAGCAGTCTGAGGAAAAGGGGAATGGTGGAATCTCCAATACAAGGCTCTCCCCTTTGGGGTTTCTCAAGCCCCAAGGGTCTTTGCTAAGATCGTGGCAGAGATCGCTGCATTTCTAAGAATCAACCACATCTCTCTAGTACCATATTTGGACGATTTTCTGATTCTTTCCCATTCAGAAGAACAACTCAGGAGAGAGAATTTATTTGTATGCGACACTCTACAGAGTCTGGGGTGGAAAATAAACTGGAAAAAGTCATGTCTAACCCCCTCTCAGAGCTGTGTGTTTTTAGGAATACTGTTAAACTCCAGAGAAGCTTCCTTCCTCCAGACAAAGTGGCCAAGACAATAGAGGTGATGAGGGATCTCTTCCTATCCTACCAATGTTCTTTCAGGGAGGCTATGGCAGTTCTAGGTCAGGTGACGTCAGCCATTCCAGCAGTTCCCTATGCACAATTCCATTCTCGAGAGCTGCAGACAGACATTTTGTGCAAATGGGACTAGTCTCAGGAATCACTAGATCAGAATTTCCATCTGTCCTCGAGCGTTTCTGATATGGTGGATGTCCCCAGATCAACTGTTGATAGGAAACCCGTGGGTTTATTAGACACAGACCATTATAACGACAGACGGCAGTCCCTGGGGATGGGGCGTACATTCAGACAACAGACCAGAAGACAGTCTTCCAATTTCACGGAATTGAAGGCAGTTCAGATGGCCCTATTCAAAGCTCTGCCCCATCTAAGAAACCAAAAGTTGCTCCTTTACTCAGACAATTCCACCACGGTTTCTTACATAAATCGTCAGGGGGGCACAAGAGTCCGGTCTCGCCTCCTCCACTGCCAAGATATTTTCAGGGTAGCGGAAGCCAGTAGTCTCTATCTTTCAGCAGACCACCTGAAAGGGAAGGACAATTCCCTAGCAGACTTTCTGAGCCGGGTAGACATAAGACGGGGGAGGGGAGGGGGGGATTCTGAACCACGAATCCTTTTCTCAGAGAGTCTAGGTATTTGGGGTCCCCTCGATAGACTTATTCGTGTCCCGTTCCAACAGGAAAACAAGGATTTTTTACTCTCAACCATCTAGATTACCCGACAGCGGTGGATGCTCTGGCTCCGGATTGGAGTCCGGAGGATGGCTACGCCTTCCCTCCCTTTTGTCTCATCCTGCAGGTATTAAACAAGGTAGCACGGGAAAGAGCCTCCATAATTCTGGTAGCTCCATATTGGTTTTCAGCTCTCCTGAGGTTAGCCTCCCTTCCCTCTGCCACCGAGGGAGGATCTCCTCTTTCAGGGTCCCTTCTTCCATCCCGATCCGGATACTCTAAAGTTGACAGCAAGGAGTTTGAGAGGAACATCTGGCTAGACAGGGGCCTGTCGGACAAATTGGTGTCCACTTTACTTAAGAGCAGGAAAGAATCCACGGCCAATAAATACCTGAAAGTCTGTGTTTTTTTTTTTCATTGGTTTCAGTCCTGACCCCCTTAAGGAGCCTGAAATACCTAGGATTCTAGATTTTCTACAAGCGGGCTTAGAAAAGAGGCTTAAGGCTTCCACCTTAAAAGTCCAGGTGGCAGCACTGAGTTATTTTTTTGACTGCAGGTTAGCCGATCACCCTTGGGTGAAGAGATTTTTTAATGCTGCCTCCAGAGCTCATCCCTCTTTGCAGCCTCTTACTCCTCTGTGGGACCTTAAAACGGACTTAATACGGCCCTTGGAGACCCTTTCCTTTAAACTGGCCTTTTTACTAGCCATCACCTCGGCAAGAAGGGTCTCAGAAAACCAGGCTTTTTCTGCCTTCCAGCAGAAAAACGATAAAGTGATCATTAGACCCATTCCCTCCTTCCGTCTTAAGGTAGTTTCCAATTTTCATATGAATCAGGACAGGGCGTAACTACCGGGAAGCAGCTGCTTCGGGGCCCGGGCTTACAGGGGGCCTGGCAAGCACGTGTTATCCTCACTCCTCTTCTCCCTGGGTAATCAGCACGTGTCCTCACTCCTCTCCCGATCGCTAATTACACAGTGAATCGCAGTGTCCTCTCGCCCTTGTCTATTTAAAACTTATTTTTCTTTCTTTCAGAAAAGCTTGCCCTGGGGATCGAACCTGCGACCATTAGGTTCAAAGGCAAGACACTTATCCACAAGGCTATATCTGCTGCATAGCCAGAGAGCTTAAAAAAAAAAAAAATAAAAAATATGACCTCTAGATGTGGAGAACTTTGATAGTGTATCCATACACATTACAGCTGCACCAGCACATTGTATATGGATGTAGCAGAGCTTGGTGTGTTGGGGCAGCTGTAATGTGTATGGATACACTATCAAAGTTCTCCTTATCTAGAGGTCTTATTATTTTTTTAGCTACCTGGCTATGCAGCTGATACAGTCTTGTGAATAAGTGTCTTGCCTTTCATCCTAATGGTCACAGGTTCGATTCCCCTCACAAACTTTTCTGAAAGACAGGATAAATGAGGCTTGCCTAACATGGAGGTAAGTATATGTTGTTTTTGTTTTTTTAAATACTGGACTTTTACTTTACTGCCACAGGGGAGGAGAGGGCTATTGGCACTATGATATTGGCAAATGGGGGGAGATAGGCACTTCATATTGGCACACACATTAGGGGCAGGGGAGAGGATGGCACTATGATATTGGGATGGGGGAAGACAGAGGCACTTGATATTGGCACATTATAGGGGGCACTATGGGGAGAGGAGCACTATGGGGGCATCTGGTGCTATATGGCTGGCTACTGGCACATTATAGGGTGGGTTTATATGGCTGACTACTGGCACATTATAGGGGGTTATATGGCTGACTACTGGCACATTATAGGGGGTTATATGGCTGGCTACTGGCACATTATAGGGGGCTGGGGGGCTATATGGCTGACTACTGGCACATTATAGGGGGCTATATGGCTGTCACATTATAGAGGGGAGCGAAACGTGCGGGTAGGGGGGCCAATACAAAAATTTGCTGTGGGGCCCAGTCATTTCTAGCTACGCCCCTGAATCAGGAGGTAGTCCTTCCCTCCTTCTGTCCAAATCCAGCCAACCAGTTAGAAAGAAAATTCCACTGTCTAGACGTCAGGAGGTGTTTAATGTTCTATCTGGAATCTACCGCTCCCTGGAGAGTGCATGAAAATCTCTTCATTCAATATCAGGGTACACTGAAAGGCCGCAGGGTTTCCCGGGGAATCTTACCCAAATGGGTTAAGAAAGCCATTCTATTGTCCTATGCTTCCCTCGGGCTCCCTCCTCCGGAGGGGTTCGGGGCTCATTCCACCAGGGCAGTGGCCACCTCTTGGGCAGAAAGGGCTAACGCTTCCCTTAGTCAGATTTGTAGGGTGGCAACATGGAGCACCCCACATACTTTATTCAAGCATTATAGGCTTAATCTCAATGAGGACATGGCCTTCGGGAGGAAGGTTCTTCAGGCCGTTGTCCCTCCCTAAAATTTTATTTATATTTTATTCTCACATGGGTGCCATCATGGGGGAGGGGAAAACAACAATAATTGCTTAACGGTAATTGTTATTCTCGATACCCATGACGGCACCCCAAAATTCCCTCCTATTAAAAAAATAAAATAATTTAGTTTTTCTATATATGGATATATATTTATATCTCTTGTTAAATCTCTTCTTTTGCTTTGGTGGTGGTGGCACATTCCGGAGACCGGTAATCACAATCACTGAGGTGTTGTGGGGGTGTGAACATTTTTATATCCTCAGGTTTCCTATCCTGGATGGGAGGTCCTCCTCGCATGGGTGCCGTCATGGGTATCGAGAAAAACAATTACCGGTAAGCAATTATTGTTTTCCTGCACTATACTCAGTGTTACACATCCAGACCTCATTCCATTCTTTGTATACAAGGCTTCGCAGTACAGTAAAGGTGCTATTTACACTACCCTATGCGCAGCCAGGATGATCAACAATCAACGAAAAATGCATTGATCGTTGCTCATTTGCTTCCGCCTATTACATCGGTCAATGCAAAGTATATGGGACAAGAATGATTGCTACTACAGTTATGAGTTGACAAACAAGCATTTCAAGCAGTGTACTAGGCCCTTTAACCCCTTAAGGACCAGCGGCATACATGTACGGCGCACATGTCCATGACTTAAGGACCAGTGCCGTACATGTATGAGCACGGTGATCGGGCGGGTGCAGGAGATGTGCCCGCCCGATCCGTGGTAGGGGTACAGCAGTCACTGATAGCCGGACCTCTGCTGCATGCGCCAGGACCGGTGAAATCAGCGATGTCGGCACATTAATTCTTGATGTGCTGCGGTCAGCGCTGACCACTGAACATGCGATGTCCATGCAGGTAGGAAGCTGCTGTGACGGGGACCCGATGGTAGGAAAGGCAGCCCCATGCCTTCCTTAGGTATCCTGGCTGCCTTCCGTGACAGCCTGTGAGATCCAGCCCCCTGTATCTCACAGGCAGGAAGCTGTAAATGTATTACATTCAGTAATACAATGTTTTACACTACAGAAATATTGTAAAGGGAATCAGACCCCCAAAAGTTGAAGTCCCAGAGTGGGACAAAAAACTGTGGAAAAAAAAAGTTTGAAAGTCTTACAACTTTTTTTTAGTTTCGAGTAAAAAAAAAGGGGTCTTTTTCCCAAAATAAAGTACAAAAAATAGGGAAAAAAAGAAAAGTAGACATATTATGTATCGCCGCATCCGTATCGACTGGCCCGATCAAAATATCACATGACCTAACCCCTCAGATGAACACCGTCAAAAAAATAAAAACTGTGCTAAAAAAAAAATTTTTGTCACCTTACATCACTAAAAGGGCACCACCTAGCAATCAAAAAGGCGTATGCCCCCCCAAGTATTACCAATCTAACCGTCACCCCAGCCCTCAAAAAATGAGCCCCTACCTAAGACAATCACCCAAAAAATAAAAAAAACTATGGCTCTCAGACTAGAGACACTAAAATGATTTTCTTTTTTTCATTTCAAAAATAGTGTGAAACTTAAATAAATAAAAAAAATTTAGACATATTAGGTATCGTCGTGTCCGTAAGAAACTGCTGTATAAAAATATCGCATGACCTAACCCCTCAGGTAAACACCCTAAATAAAATATAATAAAAAGTGTCAAAAAAGCCAATTATTGTCACCATACATCACAAAAAGTGTAATACCAAGCGATCAAAAAGTCAAATGCACCCTAAAATAGTACCAATCAAACAATCATCTCATACTGAAAAAAATGAGCCCCTACATAAGACAGTCGCCCCAAAAAAAAAAAAAATCTACTGCTTTCAGAATGTGGAGACACTAAAAAAAATCATTTTTTTCAAAAATACTTTATTATGTAAAACTGAAATAAACAACCAAAAAAAGTAGTCCAATTTGGTATTGTCGTGTCCATAACAACCTGCTCTATAAAAATATCACATGATCTAACCTGTCAGATGAACGTGGTAAATAACAAAAAAATAAAAACTGTGCCAAAACAGCTATTTTTGGTTACCACAGAAAGTGTAATATAGAGCAACCAAAAATCATATGTACCCTAAAATAGTACCAACAAAATTGCCACCTTAGTGTTTCCAAAATGTGGTCACTTTTTTTGAGTTTCTACTCTAGGGGTGCATGTGACATGGCAACTTAATATTATCCCAGTGAAATCTGCCCTCCAAAAATTATATGGTGTTCCTTTCCTTCTGCGCCCTGCCGTGTCTCTGTACAGCAGTTTACAACCACATATGGGGTGTTTCTGTAAACTACAGAATCAGGGTAATAAATATTGAGTTTTGTTTGGCTGTTAACCCTTGCTTTATTAGTGAAAAAAAAATGTATTAAAAAGAAAAATCTGCCAAAAAAGTGAAATTCTTAAATTCCATCTACATTTTCCTTTAGTTCTTGAAATGGGACATGGTGTAAAAAAAACAGTCCTGCAAAATCTGCCTTCCAAAAGCCATATGGCTTTCCCCTCCTTCTATTTCCTCCTGTTTGGCTAAACAGTAGTTTAGGACCACATATGGGGTGCTTCTGCAAACTACAGAATCAGGGCAACCCATATTAAGTTTTGTTTGGCAGTCAACCCTTACTTTATTACTGGAAAAAATGGGTTAAAATGGAAAATTATCAAAAAAATCGAAATTCTAAAACTGTTCCTCCATCTGCCATTAAATCCTGTGGAACACCTAAAGGGTTAACAAAGTTTGTAAACCCAGTTTTTTTTTTTTTTTATATTCTTCAATTTTAATCATTTCAGAAACACAATCCATCGAACAAAATTACAAAGGAGCATCCCCATACCTCCCGCACCCCCCGTGACCCCCAGGGAAGAAAAAAATAAAAATTCCTTAATCAACCATCCCAATCCTTCCAGATATTGTCCCATTTTGCGTAGGACCCTCTTTGTCTATACATAATCTTCTCATAGATCTTCACCTTATCCACTAAACTTAACCAGTTATTACAGTCCGGAGCAGTGGGGGGAAACCACTCTCTGGCCACAAGGAGCCTGGCCAGAAACATCACCCTGGTCAATAATCGGCCCTTCAAGGGCTGACAGTTAACCTCTGATAGATCCCCCAAAATCCATACCTTAGGGGATAGAGGAATATCTATACAAAGTCTACGAGCCAAGATAGTTTGGATCGTTCTCCAATAATTGCTCACTATCGGGCAATCCCAGAACAGGTGTAAATGATCTGCCCTGGGATCCCAACAGCGAAGACAGTTAGAGAAGGCTCTAAATCCCCTCTTATGGAGCCATAGAGGTGTCACATAAATTTTGTGTATAATATTAAACTGAACAACAGTGTGATTAAAATTGTGCGAAACTTGACTTAGATTCTCCCCGATATTCTCCCAGTCCGGGAGACCCACCTCTGATATTGAAGCAGACCAGGATCTCTGTCCTGGAGAAAAACATTCCAAAAAAAAGCTTTTCATCAAATGTCTATAGCAATGTGATAATTTAACTTTCATACCACCTTTCTTACAAATCAAATTGTGCAAAAATTCCGGATTGTCTACCTCAAGTGAATATCTGTCGGCAATACTAAGAACTGCCGACCTCAAACTGTAAACCCAGTTTTGAATACCTTGAGGGGTGTACTTTCTTAGATGGAGTCACTTTTTGGGAATCTATTCTAGGGTGCATCAGGGGGGCTTGAAATGGGACATGGTGTCAAAAAACCAGTCCAGCAAAATCTGGAAAACCATATGGCGTTTCTTTCCCTCTGCGCCATGCCATGTGCCCGAATAGCAGTTTACCACCACATGTGAGGTGTTTCTATAAACTAAAGAATCAGGGCAATAAACATTGTTTTGTTTGGCTGTTAACCCTTGCTTTGTTACTGGGAAAAAAATGGATTAAAATGGAAAATCTGCCAAAGTGAAATTCTGAAATTAAATCTCCATTTTCCATTAATTGTTGTGGAACACCTAAAGGGTTAACAAAGTTTGTAAAATCAATTTTGAATACCTTGAGGGGTGTAGTTTCTAAAATAGGGTAATTTTTAGGTGGTTTCTATTATGTAAGGCTCACAAAGTGGCTTCACACCTTTTGGTTAAAAATATTTTTTTCTTATTTTCCTCCTCAAAAATCTAGGTGCGTCTTATTATCAGGTGCGTCTTATAAAGCGAAAAATACGGTAATATAGATGGTTAGTGGGAGATAGTTAGTGTAGGTTAGATAGTAATATAGTGTAGCTGATTCTGCTGTCTATACATACATGCTACATACATAGTACCGTATGTATGTATGCATGCTACATACATACATACCTAGTGCTGTGATGTCACAAGTTCACAACAATACTTAGTGCACCAATCACTAATATGTAGTCAGAACTGTTAAAATGTGAAGTTGCATGTATTGCGCCAATATTCACATCATTATTGCCAATTTCGCAATTGCGAATATATTGGAGCACTCTATCTGCATATAAAGCTATTGTAATGTTCTGCCATGCCAACCATTTTTCTAGTCTCAGGAAACTTCTAGCAGCTTGGAAAATATAGCTATAGTGACCCACGCCTGTATTTCGCGCGCATTACGTGAATATTAAATTGCCGATTTTTTGCAATCAAGAAAATAATCTCGAATTTGCGAATATATGACGAATATTCTACCAAATATTCGCAAAATATCGCGAATTCTAATATTGCCCCTGCCACTTATCACTAATAATAAGTAGTGATGAGCAAAACGAGCTTCAGATGCTACATCCAAAGTTGCTTTATTCAAAACTTCTGATTAATACTGTATGGAGATCTGTCTCCATACAGTATTAAAATGTATGGGTTCCGATGAGCCGAAGTCAGCTATTCATGAATTCACGCGTGACATTTGTTGAATAACTTTTATAGTAACAAGTTTTAAAGTGAAAAACCACTTTAAAGCTTGCAAAGGAACTCTGCTTCGGTTCCGAGGTACCAGCTTTGCCTAATAGGGAATGTCGTAAAAATAAAACTGTGGCAGAATTGAGTTTTTTTTCTAATTCCACCCCATTTAGAATATTTTTCCAGCTTCCCACTACATTGTATGCAATTTTAAATGGTGCCATTAGAAAGTACAGCTTGTCCAATTCGCCTTGTGGGATAGATATTTCTATATTTTACAGGCAGTTTGGGACACGATGATGCCCATGATCATTATGTTGTTCATTTTTTAATTATTTTTATTTTAATTCTGGCGAAAGGGGTGTGATTTAAAGTTTTATATATTTTTAAAACTTTTTTTTAACTTAAAAAAAAAAAAAAAGTTTAGCTCCCCTAGGAGGCTACAATATACAACACTGTAATTTATTTTTGCAGTTATCCTATAGAGCCCTGCAGGTCTGATACGCTGGGTTTCTTCAGACAGACCCAGCACTTCAGAGAGAAGGAACGGCTTCCCTGATCAT
This sequence comes from Bufotes viridis, assembly GCA_033119425.1. Classification (NCBI taxonomy): domain Eukaryota; kingdom Metazoa; phylum Chordata; class Amphibia; order Anura; family Bufonidae; genus Bufotes; species Bufotes viridis. Next base: position 100,537,928 of record CM065596.1, on the reverse strand, counting down.
CCCATGAGGGAGCTGGTCCTAACCCGCTCCCCGCTTCACCATTAAGCTGCCGGCACTCCCCTGCAGCAGCAGCACAATGCCCTCATACATTACATTGCTGGACTGTGTAGAAGGAGCGGTGGAATCAGCGCCTCCTCCTCCTACACAGCATCGTGATGTGTAACAGTATCCTGGGAGAGCCAACAGCTGAGCTGTGATTATCGGAGGAATTGGTTAGTATTTACAGTTTTTTTACTTCCTCTGAAGGAGCAAATATCTGACATAACTAACTGTGAGTGGGCACATATCTGGCAAAAGGACCGTGAGGAGGCACATATCCCGCATAATTATTGTGAGGGGGAACATATCTGGCCATAACTACTGTGAGCGGGAACTTATCTGGCCATAACCACTGTGAGAGGGTACATATCTGGCCATAACTACTGTGAGGGGGCACATAACTGGCATAACTACTGTGAGGGGACACATATCTGGGCATAACTACTGTGAGGGGACATATATTTGGTCATAACTACTGTAAAGGAAGCACATATCTGGGTATAGCAATTGTGAAGGAGGCACATTTGGGCATAGCTACGGTGAAGGGAGCACATCTAGGCATAGCTACTGTGATGGGTACACATCTAAGCATACCTACTGTGAAGAGGCACATCTGGGCATAGCTACTGTGAAAGGGGGCACATCAGGGCATCGCTACTGTGAAGTGGACACATTTGAGGATAGCTACCATGAAGAGGCACATCTGGGCATAGCTACTGTGAAAGGGGCAAATCTTGGCATAACTACTGTAAGGGGCACATTTGGGCATAGCTACTGTGAAGGGGGTAAATCTTGGCTTATCTGGACATAACTACGGTGAAGGGGGCATAATGTCAGCATTAGTACTGTGAAGGAGGCACAATGTTTCCATAACTACTACACTGACCAAAAATATAAACATAACGGTCCCATTTTGCATGAGCTGAACTCAAAGATCTGAAACATTTTCTACATACACAAAAGACCCATTACTCTCAAATATTGTTCACAAATCTGTCTAAATCTGTGTTAGTAAGCACTTCTCCTTTGCCGAGATAATCCATGCCAACTCACAGGTGTGGCATATCAAGGTGCTGAATAGACAGCATTAATATTGCACAGGTGTGCCTTAGACTGCCCACAATAAAAGGCCACTCTGAAATGTGCAGTTTGATCACACAGCACAATGCCACAGATGTTGCAACGTTTGAGAGAGCATGCAATTGGCATGGTGACTGCAGGAATGTCTACCAGAGCTGTTGCTCGTGCAATGAATGTTCATTTCTCTACCATATGCCATCTCCAAAGGTGTTTCAGAGAATTTGGCAGTACATCCAATCGGCCTCACAACCGCAGACCACTTGTAACCACACCAGCCCAGGAACTCCACATCCAGTATGTTCACCTCCATGATCGTCTGAGACCAGCCACCTGGACAGCTTGAGAGTAATGGGTCTTCTGTGTATGTAGAAAATGTTTCAGATCTTTGAGTTGAGCTCATACAAAATGGGAGCAAAACCGAAAGTGTTGCGTTTATATTTTTGGTCAGTGTATGAAGGGCACAATGTGGGCACAACTGCTGTGAGGGGCACAAGGTGGGCATAACTACTGTGAGGAACACAATATGGGCATAACTACTGTAAAGGGCACATGTAGGCAAAGCTACTGTGAAGGCCGCATATCTTGGCATAGCTACTGTGAAGGCGGCATATCTGGGCATAACTTCTATTTTATTAAGAGGACTGGGTGTGTATAATTATGTCTTGGACGGAGTTAGAGGCGTGGCCTAGTATAAAAAAAATTGCAGTGCGTGCTGTGCATATATTCCCTCTTTGTGTTTTTCAAAAGTTGGGAGGTATGCACAGAGCAGCAGCGTAATGTGTAACAGTATATCATGCTGCTGCTGGGGACCATGATTATTGGAGAAACTAGGTATTTACTTTTTTTACTTTCTGTGAAGGGGGCACATATCTGGTCATTATTACTGGGAAGAGGCACATCTAGGCTTAGAAACTGTAAAGGGGATAGATCTAGGCATAACTACTGTGAAGGGAGAACATATCTAGACATAACTACTGTAAAGGGGGCACATCTGAGCATAACTACTGTGAAAGGGGCACATCTAGGCATAACTAATGTGAGAGGGGCACAGAGGATCTGGGCATGGCAACTGTGAAGGGAGCACATCTTGACATAGCTACTGTAGGGGGGGGCACATATGAACATAACTACTGTGAAGGGACACCTCTGGGCATAACTACTGTAAGGGAAGCACATATCTGGGTATAGCAATTGTGAAGGGGGCACATTTAGGCATAGTTACTGTGAAGGGAGCACATCTAGGCATAGCTACTGTGATGGGGAAACATATACGCATACCTACTGTGAAGAGGCACATCTGGGCATAGCAACTGTGAAGGGGGCACATTTGGGCATAGCTACTGTGAAGGGGGCAAATCTTGGCATAGCTACTGTAAGGGGCATATTTGGGCATAGCTACTGTGAAGGGGTAAATCTTGGCATAGCTACTATGAGGGGCACATGTGGGCATAACTACTGTGAAGGGGCATAAGTACTGTGAAGGGGGCATACCTGGACATAACTACTGTGAAGGGGGCATAATGTCAACATTAGTACTGTGAAGGAGGCACAATGTGGCCATAACTACTACACTGACCAAAACACAGCACAATGCCACAGATGTTGCAACGTTTGAGGGAGCATGCAATTGGCATGCTGACTGCAGGAATGTCTACCAGAGCTGTTGCTCATGCAATGATTGTTCATTTCTCTACCATAAGCCGTCTCCAAAGGTGTATCAGAGAATTTGGCAGTACATCCAACCGGCCTCACAACCGCAGACCACTTGTAACCACACCAGCCCAGGAACTCCACATCCAGCATGTTCACCTCCATGATTGTCTGAGACCAGCCACCCGGACAGCTGCAGCAACAATCGGTTTGCATAACCAAAGAATTTCTGCACAAACTGCCAGAAACCACTCTCAGGAAGCTCATCTGCATGCTCGTCGTCCTCATCGGGGTCTGGACCTGACTGAAGTTCGTCATCGTGACTGACTTGAGTGGGCAAATCGATGGCGTCTGGCATATTGGAGAGGCGTTCTGTTCACCGATGAGTCCCGGTTTTCACTGTTCAGGGCAGATGGCAGACAGCATGTGTGGCGTAGTGTGGGTGAGCGGTTTTCTGACATCAACGTTGTGGATCGAGTGGCCCATGGTGGCGGTGGGGTTATGGTATGGGCAGGTGTATGTTATGGACAACGAACACAGGTGCATTTTATTGATGGCATTTTGAATGCACAGAAATACTGTGACAAGATCCTGAAGCCCATTGTGCCATTCATCCACGACCATCACCTCATGTCGCCGCATAATGCACGGCCCCATATTGCAAGGATCTGTATACAATTCCTGGAAGCTGAAAATATCCCAGTTCTTGCATGGACAGCATACTTACCGGACATGTCACCCATTGAGCATGTTTGGTATGCTTTGGATCGGCGTATACGACAGCGTGTTCCGGTTCCTGACAATAGCAACTTCGCACAGGAGTGGACCAACATTCCACAGGCCACAATCAACAACCTGATCAACTCTATGCAACGGAGATGTGTGGCACTGCGTGAGGCAAATGGTGGCCACACCAGATACTGACTGGTCTGGTTTTCTGACCCCCCCAGTAAGGCAAAACTGTGCCCATTTCAGAGTGGCTTTTTATTGTGGGAAGTCTAAGGCCCACCTGTGCAATATTCATGCTGTCTAATCAGCACTTTGATATCCCACACCTGTGAGGTGGGATGGATTATCTTGGTAAAGGAGAAGTGCTCACTAACACATTTTTAGACAAAATTTGAGAGCAATGGGTCTTTTGTGTATGTAGAAAATGTTTCAGATCTTTGAGTTCAGCTCATGCAAAATGGGAGCAAAACCGAAAGTGTTGCGTTTATATTTTTGGTCAGTGTACGAAGGGCACAATGTGGGCACAACTGCTGTGAGGGGCACAAGGTGGGCATAACTACTGTGAGGAGCACAATATGTGCATAACTACTGTAAAGGGCACATGTAGGCATAGCTACTGTGATGGCGGCATATCTGGGCATGGCTACTGTGAAGGCCGCATATCTGGGCATAGCTACTGTGAAGGCGGCATATCTGGGCATAACCACTGTTTTATTAAGAGGACTAGGTGTGTATAATTATGTCTTGGACGGAGTTAGAGGTGTGGCCTAGTATGAAAAAAATTGCAGTGCACGCTGCACATATATTCCCTCTTTGTGTTTTTTAAAAGTTGGGAGGTATTCACAGACCAGCAGCATGATGTGAAGAGGCAGATCTAGGCTTAGAAACTGTGAAGGGGGCAGATCTAGGCATAACTACTGTGAAGAGGGCACATATCTGGACATAACTGCTGTGAAGAGGCACATCTGGGCATAACTAATGTGAGGGGGCACATTGTGGGCTTATTTCCTTCTTTATGATTTTCAAAAGCTGGGAGGTATGGTGTGATGCTGTAAGCCACTCTCTTTCCAAAAATCACAGTTAATGGAAACCGCTTGTTATGATGTTTCTGTAACTCTCATTGGTTTTTATGGGAGCTGAGGGATACCCTATGAGTGCCAGAGCTGGAACCCTTATCTATCAAATATCCTGTGAATGGATCCTCTCTAGCTCTCATGGGTGTTGGTGTACATACTAAGTCCCACCTTGTGTCCTCTTTTACAACAGTGTCACAAAAATGTTGGATATCATTAGGCTTCACTATTTCTAAGGCTACATTCACATGGTCATTAAAAACAGACTCACTGTTAGTTTTTTATGGCCATTCTGCATTTATGTTTGTTTTTAATGGCTGTTTTACAGCCATTTTGCATCTGTTTTTCATGGCCGTTAAAAAACAGCCATTAAAAAAACTGCTCAATTTGTTTTTCTTTTTTAGCACACCAACCATTGCAGTGCCCTCTGTAAACCACCACAGTGTTCCTAGTATCTATAATGGTCGCCTTGTAGTGCCCCCGTGTCTATAAGGTATATATAGGGCCCCCACAGTCCACCGGTATATAAACTGCCCCCCACAGTAAAATACCCCCAGTAAGTGCCACCCTGTATATAAAATACTCCCAATTGTGTTCCCCTAGTATAAAAAAAACTCCAAAAGTGCCCTAGTATAAATAATAATTTTCAATGTCTTCAACCTGAGTCACCTGAGTTTTCTTGTAGGGCTAGGCGTAAAAGTTTTTCTATGAAGTCCTTGTCCTCTTCCAACTGAGCCATCAAGGTCAGTGATTTGGAAGAAAGTGCTTTTGTTTCTTGCAAAAAATTTGAGATGGTAGACTCCTTTGTCAACTCCAGTGCCCTCCTTATGTCAGGAGACTTTTATTTTGATACGCACCTATATCTCTAAGAGTTTAAAATCCTGCTTTGTGGGTGTTTTTCAAGATCTACCTCGACATAGGAAAAGTGTCTTGTCATATACTATTAAGTTTAGATGAGATATGCTGTGGTATGGGCATCATCTTGGTTCTGCCATTTTGAGGTCCTAGGATTGGGGTTTCAGTAAGGACTGTATTAGACAGCCTGAAGTGGCAGCCTCCTTAACAGTGACCTTCACAGCACCACACCCCCTAACAGTGACCTCCACAGCACCCCGCCCCCTAACAGTAACCCTTCACAGCACCCCACCCCCTTAACTGTGACTTCCAAACAGTGACATCCACAGAGTCCAACCCCCTTAACAGTGTCATTCACAGTTGCCTGCCTCTTAACAGTGATCTCTACAGTGACCCATCCCCTTAACATTGACCTCCACAGCGCCCCGTCCACTTAACAATGAGATCCACAGCACCTGCCCTTTTAACTGACCTCCACAGCACCTTCCCCCTTAAAAGTGACATTTACAGCAACCCACCCCCTTATTATTAGCCAACAGAAGCTTGCAGTTCCTTTAGCCTTGACGTACACATAGTTTTACACCAGGTTTCCATAACAACATTTTTCTTCACTGTTATAGGTTAGGGTGGTGTCACGGTCCTTCCCATGACAGAGGTGAGAAGATCTGAGAAACTGGCGGCACGTGAGGGTATCTGACAGTCTCTGTTTTTATCTTGCATTGTTATTGTTTGGTAATGGCCACACCTCTTGTCAGATGCAGCTTGTGGTCGTTACTAAGGCTATTTAGCTCTGACTCACACTGCTTACCATGCGGTTGATGTTTCCTGCTGGAGTTGGTTGAGCTGGTGTGTTGTTCCTTTGGATCTTCCTGCTCCTCTATTCTTCTTTAAGCTAAGTGCATTTTGTTTTGCTTTTTTTTTGTTCGCTTGTGTCTGTTGTTGTCTAGGCCTCAGGAAGACGCTTGGTTCCTTCTTCTTGGGTGGAACCAGTAGTCTCATTCCCTACCACCACTCCTAGGGCCTTACAGGGTCTCCAGGGCTAAGGTTCCGGTGTATGAGTATTTCCACCTTCAGGGTCTACTCATACTGGCAGGAGTCAGGAAGAGGTCTAGGGATTCCTAGGAGGTCACCATCCCTCTCCCTTATCTTTGGGTCCTAGACTCCGGTCTATTCCTTCTGTGTGTTATCTGGTGTTATCCCCTCCCCATTACCCGTGACAGGTGGGTTCACATCATGTTTTACCCCTCTGTTTGATGTATACGTTAGAAAAAAAAGGATACAAAAACACAGCACACCACGTTCAGTCTGGGATAAAAAACATATACTTTTTTGTTTTTTACAATGGTAAAAAAAGTATACTTTTATTTTTACAATGGAACTTGTGTTGAAGGGATGCCGTTGTATGGCATCAGTCAGAGTCATCTATTTAACTTATACATTTTTTGTATACTTTAAACGGATGGGAAAAATGTTATATGAACCCACCCTTACTGTTAATGGGGCAGGGCGCTGTGGAGGTCACTGTTAAACCCTTAAGGACGCATGACGTACCGGTACGTCATGATTCCCGAGTCCTTAAGGACCCATGACGTACCGGTACGTCATATCTTTAAAAGTAAATTGCGGCTCTGCAGGGGTAATTGGAACAGGATGCCTGCTGAAATCATTCAGCAGGCATCCTGTCACAACGCCGAGGGGGTCATGTGACCCCCTGTAACAGCACTTGCAGCAAACCGCAGATCAATTCAGACCTGCGGTTGGCGGCGCTTCCGGTCCATTTGGGTCTCCGTGACGCGATGACTCGAAAAGGACGGTGATCGGTGGTGTGAATAAACACCACCAATCACAGTCCGAGCATTTGGGGGTGGTGGTGCTGTCCTCGATGCTGATTGGTGCCGGGGCAAAGGCGGGAGATTCAAACTCCTGGCGCTCCTCTCCTCTCCTCTTCCTGTTCCTGCACCATGAGGATGTTCCGGGAGAGCTGCTGTTACCCCCACTGGCACCCATCACCCTCCAGGTAGGTCAGGGTCAGTGAGGGAGAGGCCTCGATTAGGTAGGGATAGAAGGGACAGGGAGTTAGGGGAAAAAAACGAACTTTTTTTACTGTTTGATTGCCAGCACCCAAATCTGGTGGTTGGGGTCCACAGCACTTAACTGCGAGACCCTAGACCCACCCAGGGGTGCTGCCACTTGCACAATCCCACTGCCCCCCTTTTTTTTTTTTTTTTGCGTTCGCTGACTGTGGCCGGCACTCTTTAGCGTCCGGCCACTGTTAGTGCATCGCCCGTCGCACCGCTGATCATCAAGTTAGAACTTTTTTTATTCTAGAGTACGCGAACACCCGTGGCCCCACACACACGCACATAGACTAAAGCTTTACACGCACACACATAAACACGAACACACATACCCATGGCCCGCCGGATGTTCTTGGCTGAGGAGGCATATTCCCATATGCTCTCCGACTCCGAGAGCCCCAGTGAGGATGAGGATGACCCCATGTTCCTCTTGTCATCCGCATCCTCATCATCATCTGATGAAGATGAGCCCCCAAGGCGCCAGGGAGACGCCGCCAGGCGGAGCTAGGGGCCCCATGTGCTAGGGACCCTGTGGCCCACACCAGTACAAGCAGCCCTGGGGCTCGTACTGGTTTCCCGGCCCACCAAATAAGCCCCCCGGAGCTCCCTACCGGTGAACTAAACTTGTGTACCCCAGTGGATTTTGAGCCTACGATTCCGGATTTTGTTGGCAATCCAGGAATCCAGATTCCCACAGTGGGCTTCACTAAAATTGACTTTGTTTTTTTTTTTTTTTTCCAGTGACCAATTGGTGAATCTGATGGTGGAGCAAACAAACCTGTATGCCCAACAGTTCGTTGCTCAACACCCGGGCTTGTTTTTGGCTAGGCCCGGTGGCTGGACCCTGATCAGTGCAGCCGAGATGAGGACGTTTTGGGGCCTTCGGTGCTGCACATGGGCCTAGTGAGGAAACCCAGTGCCAGGCTGTACTGGAGTGGGGACGTCCTCTACCAGACCCCACTCTACAGTATGGCCATAACACGTCCCCGGTTTGAGGCCATCCGGAAATGCCTGCATTATGCAAATAATGCAGCATGTCCTCCCCGTAGTGATCCTGCCTATGACTGTCTGTATAAGACACGTCCGGTCATCGATCACTTTGGGGCCAAATTTGCACAGGCCTATGTACCTGGAAGGGAGGTCGCGGTTCATGAGTCTCTCGATGCTTTCAAGGGGAGACTCATTTTCCGCCAATACATTCCCACTAAGCGGGCGAGGTGTGGAGTGAAAATGTACAAAATTTGTGAGAGTACCTCAGGGTACACTTACAAATTTAATGTGTACGAGGGGCGAGATTCCCGTATTAAACCCCCAGAATGTCCCCCACTCTGGGTGTTAGCGGGAAACTCATGTGGGACCTTATGTACCCTACTCTACCCGTCTCTACTAGATAAGGGTTACCACTTGTACGTGGATAACTTTTATACTAATATACCCTTGTATCAGGCCCTCGCCGCCAGATCTACGTTCGCTTGTGGGACCGTGCCGAAAAATCATCGCGGCCTCTCTACCTCCCCACTCCAGGTACCTATCCCCAGGGGTGAGACTTGTGCCCTTACCAGTGAAAACCTGTTGCTGGTCAGATATAAGGACAAGAGGGATGTCCTTGTACTGACCACAATTCATGGTAATGGCATCTCCCCTGTCCCCATGCGAGGTACCACAAGCAACGGTCCTCAAGCCTGATTGTATCGTCGACTACAATCGGTATATGGGAGAAGTTGATCTCTCTGATCAAATCCTCAAGCGATATAATGCCATGCGCAAAACCCGGACATGGTACAAAAAAGTTGCAGTCTAATTGGTAAAGGTTGCCTTGTTCAACTCTTTTGTACTGTTCCGGAGCACTAGCAACACAGGGAAATTCCTTCAATTCTATGAGGCAGTCCTCAAGGACCTGATCTTTTCTGACCGGGAAAGAGCAGGCCGGAGTACCTCGGAACTGAAGGCGCCCGGATCGTCCCTGGCCAACATTTTCCAGGTATGGTCCCCCATACTGGAAAGAAGGGACGAACTCCAAATAAGATGCAAAGTGTGTCACAGGAGGGGGATACGAAAGGACACCACCACTCAGTACCACACTTCCACATAGTACTAAATGTATTATCCCCTTTTCCATGTAGCCACTGACAATCGGATAAAAACTATAGTTCTCAGACTTGAGACACCAAATTTTTTTTTTAAATGATAGTTTATAAATCTAAAATAATTTAAAAAATTATAAAATAAGTAGACAAATTAGGTATCGTCAAGGTATAAGTCACATGCCCCCAAAATAGTGCCATTAAACCGCCCTCTCATCCCGCAAAAAATGAGCCAATCGGGTAAAAAGACAATCGGGTAAAAACTTTAAAAAAATGACTGTTAGGCCTAATTACACAACGTCACACCTGCTCCGCAAATTTGCGGAACGGGTGCGGACCCATTCATTTTGAATGGGGACGTGATGGATACGGAGAGCACACACTGTGCTCTCCGCATCCGCATTTGCGGGAGCGCCGCCGATCTTCCGGACGGCGGCTCACAGAAAATATAGAGCATGTCTCTATTCTTTGCCCGCAATTGCGGACAAGTATAGGCATCTCTATAGGGCTGAGTGGCAAGGTGTTTTGTGGATCCGCAAAACACTACGGACGTGTGAATAAGGCCTTAGACTGTGTAGATAGTTCAATTTTTTTAGTTTGTTTAAAATAGGATAATATAGTGTTAAACAAAAAAAAATGTTGAAAAAGTAGACGAATTAGGTATCGCGGCGTCCGTAATAATCTGCCCTATAAAAATACCCCATGACCTAACCCCTTAGATTACCCCGGAAAAAAAGGTGCAAAAAATGTTTCTTTTGTCACCTTACATAATAAAACGCATAATAGCAAGCGATAAAAAAGTCACATGCCCCCCAAAATAGTGCCATTAAAACCGTCCCCTCATCCCGCAAAAAATGAGCCTCTACCTAATGAAATCGGCTAAAAAACTTTTTATAAAAATGACACTGACTTTAGAGATACAAAAATTTTTTTTGTATCAAAAGGATAATATAGTCTAAAACCTAAATAATTGTAAAAAAGTAGACTTATTATGTATCGCCGCGTCCGTAATAATCTTCTCTATAAAAAATACCCCATAGCCTTACCCCCTCCAGATTAACACGGTCCAAAAAAACAAAAAACGGTGCCAAAACAGTCATTTTTGGCACTTTTCCATTTCAATCCGTCTTTACCGGTAAAAAAGCAAGGGTTAACAGCCAAACAAAACTTCATATTTATTACCCCGATACTGCAGTTTACAGAAACTGCTGTATCACTAAAAGGCAGGGCGCAAAAGGAAAGGCCTTTTTTATTGACACCATGTCCCTTTTGAAGCCCCCCTGATGCACACCTAGAATAGAAGCTCCCTAAAAGTGACCCCATCTAAGAAACTACACCCCTTAAGGTATTCAAAACTTATTTTACAAACTTTATTAACCCTTTAGGTATTCCTCAACAATTAATGTCAAATGGAGATTAAATTTCTGAATTTCAATTTTTGGTAACCTTACCTCACAAAAATGTAATATAGAGCAACCAAAAATCATATGTACCCTAAATATAGTCCCATAAAGTGACACTGCTCAGATTTGCAAAAAATGGCCGGGTCCTTAAGGTAAAATAAGGCTGAGTCCTTAAAGGGTTAAAGGGGTGGGCCAATGTGGAGGTCAATGCTAAGGAGAGGGCACTGTGGAGGACACAGTTAAGGGGCAAAGGCATTTTTTTAGATCCGTTGACGCACCGGGCTCTCCATGCGGAAAGCTAGGTGGAGGCTTTTGCCTAGCACTGAGCCTGGTGACGT